>JADRCD010220460.1:0-15712 GCA_019843815.1 Montemys delectorum
GGGGGGAGGGGGGACCTAACCTGGAGCCAAGAAGAGAAAACTGCACCTCTGGCCTACCACCACAGGAAAACAGGCTTGTCTAGCAGAGCAGGGGCTAGGGGGAACCTATGTGGCCCTAGTCCTTTAAATATACCATGATGTTCAGGGAACCCCTAGCAGGTCCTCCTCAGGTGGCTCTGAGAACCTGACAGAGCCCCACTGGGTGAGCTTCAGGCCTCATCATCTCTGCTCAAGCGTAGGCCAAGAGGTTTCTTCTTGAGGTAGGCAAGGGCCTTCTGACGGAGGCAGCAGCTAACCCAGGTTGCCCTGACAAACCTCGGGTGAGCCCACAGCTCCAGCTGCCACCTTGATTTCAGCCTCATGAGACCCTGAGGACAGGAGCTATACCTGAGCTTCTGATCTATAAGTTCCTGTTGTAGCTTTTAGTAATGCAATAGTAGAAAGCTGTCAGTGATATGGTCTTGAAGGGGAGCCCTAGAACTCCCTACGCAGAGCAGGCTGGTCTAGAACTTGCATGGATCCCCCTGCTTCTGCATGTTAAATGATGAAATTACAGATGTGTACTACTCCTTAAGGCTGGGACTTCTAATGTCTTGTTAGCCATGAAGTTCCAACACCTGGAGTTTGGAAGGGACATTTTCAAACAAGGTCACATTCCTTAATACTTTTACATCCTTAGTGGCAACATGTGACCTGGGCAGACATACACATTCTTGCCTGAGTACAGGCTCTATACTTTCAGAAGTTTCACTTTTGGCTCTCCATAGGAGACATGATTGACATGCCTCAAACAGTCCCACCATCAGGGAGGGAACCGAAGCCCACTGCCCATGGTTAAGCGGCAATGGGGGGCAGGAGCTTGACTGTCCACAGGGACCTCCAGTTGAGACTGTTCTAAGTCATCCCAACTTACCGGACGTGAGGCAGCATATACAACTGAGTCTTGCCTTGTGCTGTATCATATTCTCACATTCCTTGCTACGGGTTTTACTCTTCCTGCCTCGCTTCTGGGATTCCTGGACAATCTGAGATAATCTCCCTGTGCCAGGATCAGTAATGTAAGCACACTAATGAGCCCCAGTTTACTGCTCAGAGGACACACTTCGGAGTCTGGGATTAGGGCATGGATACTTTGTGGATGTGAGTGGGGTGGGGGAGGGGCGCTCAGTCCACTACACAGGGTCCAGGGACACAGGGTACCTAAGACTGCTGACTTGGGGAAGTGCTTTGAGACTGTTGGACTCAGCCACAGAGTGTAAGGCAAAACAACCTGAGACACAGGAAAACACCTGCTTACCCTCTTGAGGCAAGTCTAAAATTATCTCAGGTGGTTTTCTAGAACTATAAAGAAATGAACGATTCCCCCTCTCAGGGACTGGAGAGATGGCTCAGCAGTTAAGAGTGCTTGTGGTCTCATGTTCAGAGGGCCCACAGAGCCACTCACAAATATCAGTGACTCCAGTTCCAGAGGATCTGCACCCTCCTCTGGTCCCTGCTGGTTACTGCACACACAGGGTACATAGACAATATACGGGCAAAGCTCCCATAACATAAAAAGGAATTAACCTTTTAAAAAGCTGATCTTTTTCTTATAGCTCAACAGGGTAGGCAGGCCCAGGCCACAGAGCCAATCCATCTGACAAGGGGCTTCCTCCTGCATCATGGCTACCATGACTGGAGGGCTCACATGGGTAGCAAGTACCCAACCCACTTTAATAACAAGTCTAATTGGGTAACAACTCTGCTAATGCAATAAACAAATTTCTTCATTCACAAGAGCAGAGCCTTCCTGGCAGAACTGCCTTTGACAAGCTCTTCTGATGACCCTGATGTGAGGGACTGTTGTTCCAGACAGAGCACCTCATGTTGTCTGGTTCAGCAATGGGTACCCTGTGCTACCTGGTGACCCAAGCTAGGGCCATGAAGTTGCCCCATCTTCCTGTCCCCAGCATCCATCACATCTAAAGTCCTAGCCATTTTCTTCTCCCATGAGATGTGCCCACCATGTTCTACCTTCAGAACCTCTTCCTTTGGCACGCTCTCTTATCAGTTCTCTCTTTGCAGTCAGTAGAGTATCCTCAGACACTCTCCTCACTGCTGTCCAAGTGAGCTTTTGAAGGGGTGAAGGCTGTGTTCCTGACCATCTTCAATGACCAGACTCGGCCTCCTACAGTGACAGTGCCCCCTCCCCCGTGGTAGACACTCTTCCTTCACCTCTTCACCACAGATGTGGTCTCCTGCTTTACGCTTCCTTGCCTCTGCATCTTCACCTACTGTACCTTCTTCTGACCTCCCAGCCTCTCATCATTCTCCAGACCCTTACCAAGCTTCCCATCCTTTGAGGAATTGTGCCTGACGCTTGCTGGTCTCACGAGGAAGGACCATGTGCCCCTGCTCTGGGCGTGGTATTACCCACACAATGCTTCTTCTCTGGTCTCCATGGCAACGCCAGCTTCCTTTGCCAATTCTCTCAGCCTGACACAGTGTATTCAACAGACCTGTCTGACTTCTTGACAGAAGGCTTGGGATGCAGTCTCTACTGGGTGAGTGACTGTTGGATGAATTGCTTCCATTCAACTCAATTCCCTTTTCCATTAACCCTTTATAGACCCAGATGTCCCCAGACACCACCGGTCACACTGAGACTACGTGGGTGGGGGCCAAGCACCTGGTGTAATAAATATTTCAGGGAACTTGTTTTCTCAAAGGAGACAGTGTATCCAAACATGGACACTTCAGCCTTTCTTCCCCCAGGTGCTGCCAGAATAGCCTGGTTTTCCTCTTGTGTGTCCTTCCAGCCTTTCCCCCCAGGTGCTGCCAGGATAGCCTGGTTTTTCTCTTGTGCGCCCCTGGTTATGAAACCATCACCTGCCCAAGGTCAGAGGAGTTAAACTGAAGCAAGAAATAATTAAACATTGAGGAAGCATTTTGAAGACATGAGAAGTCCAGCAACCCAGAAATTACCTGGAAGTTTGTCTCTATGGGCCCGGTCTGAGGAGCTGGGATAGAGAGGGCGCATTCATGAGTTTCAAGACCTACTGTACGCAATCATCTTGGCTACATCAGCGAGCTGAACAGCATTCATTCCTGAGGGATTTCCTATAGGGAACCAAGATCAAACTAACACCAATGTAGAGCATCCGCAAGTTCACTGGACATTAGTTGCCAGGCAGAGAGGGTATGTATTGACAGACCTGCTAAGCAGCATTCTATAAAATCACATCAGGGTGGGGAGCAGAGGGGGCACAGTAAGAGAACCCTGTGAGTTGAGGTGCTTTGCTGAACATGACTGAGTTCAATCCCTGGAACCTTTGTGAAGGTGGAAGGGGAGAACAAACTCTATCTGAATACTTGGCAGAGGCACCGATACACACGTATCATCCACATACAACAAAATCAAATAAGTAATTCAGAAATATGCCACGCTTGAACCCTCCAGGACACCCTTGTCTTGCTGAATGAGGGGGTAATATAGGAAGAGAGTGAGGAGAAGCAGGGGTTGGGGAGAAGGTAAGATGGTAGAATGTTCTGAGGCCCATGGTTCAAACCAAAATAAATGGCTCCCTTAATGAGCACAGGAAGATACTCCATACCACAGGGGAGTAAAAAAAAAAAAAAAAAAAAAAAAAGTCAAGACCATGGCAAGAGACAGAACAGCAGACAGAAGAGCAGCTCAAGCGTGCTAGTGAACATGTGTGAAATGTGAATCCTACCCACAGTTTTCTAAAAGACCTTGATGGCCTCGGGGTGCAGGGCTGACTTCAGAAGACTGTCTAGTCCCTTGCAGAGACCTGGTCTGACCTCTGTCTCTCCTCTTTAGTGCCCAGTAAGGGTGTTGGCTCATGGTGAGGCCAGCAGAGGGGCAGGTGTGCACAAGTCCCTGAGGAACGAGTGTAAACAGATGCGTTCTCAGCTGGGGTGCTTGTGGGGAGGAGGGAGACATTTGTCTGCAGCACCAGTGCTGTCCAGCCCGACTAGGTCACTAAGCACTGCTTAGGCTTCCACCCTGACTCCATAGCTGTGGGGAGGCCAGAGGGTGAGACTGCAGCCTTGTGCTCACTCTGCCCACATACCTCTGCTTCACTTTTATCTCATGCCTCACGGGCACAACCCGTTGATTTGGTTTTCTGATTTATTTTTAATGGAGTTTATAATCCACATACATACAGTTCACCCACTTGGCATGTGTCATTTGATGGGCTTTGGTATAGTCACAAAAAGTATAGCAGACCATTCTCATCAACATTTATGTCACCTCTGAAAGAAACTCTGAACCCTAGCTATTGCCTCCCCTCCATCCCAGCCCCTCCCCCGCTGTGCTCCTCCAGCCCTCACCCCTCCCCTCCATCCCAGCCCCTCCCCTGCTGTGCCCCTCCAGCCCTCACCCCTCCCCTCCATCCCAGCCCCTCCCTCGCTGTGCCCCTCCAGCCCTTGACACCCATCCAACTTCTACCAATTGGTTTTTCTGCTTAGGTCTTTGCTCTGAGTGGTATCTCCATAAGACATGGTCTTTTGTAGCTGGCTCTGTCTCTTAGGGTAGGTGTGTCTGAGATTCATTTACATTGTACTGTGAGTTGGGACTTCACTCCTTCCAGTGGCTGAATAGTTTGATGGCATGTATGTCACATTTCAGTTATGCATATCTGATGGGAGCCATAGTCAGCCTTAAAGGGAGCTTATTATTTCTTTATTGGTTGATTGACTGATTGGTTGATTCAGGTTTTTAAGGCAGGGTTGAGGCTGGCCACAAGCTCACTATATAACCCAGGTTGGCCTCAAATTGGTAGCATTCATCCTACTTCAGCATTCAGGCTGCCAAGATCACAGACATGAGCCACCAAGCCTGGCTTTAGATTTTATTTCAACACAAGGTCACTATGTAGCCCAAGCTAACCCTGAACCTGTGATTTTCCACTCTTTTCCTCATACATAGCTGGGATTACAGGCATGTGTCACCAGAAATGGCTAGACCCATGTTTCTTTCAGAAACGTGTGGCTTAAAGGCAGTTATTAGTGTGATCTCCAGCCCAGCTGTGTTCCAGGCCCAGTCAGTGCCCTGAATGTTGCCTCCCTGTGTCAGTGGAGAACAATGAGCAGTAAGTCGTATGCCTTCCCCCAATTCTTGAGCGGTTGATTCAGACCTTGTCTTTGCCACAGCTGTCTAGCCCACCTAAGGTGGAGCCTTCCGACCTAGGTGAAGTCTGTCATCCTGCCACCATCACCAGCTGAGCGGCTGAGCCTAAGGAGATCCAGACAAAGCAACGAGATCCTGACTAGGAGACAAGATCCTGGCATAGTGGGGGATAGCCCCCCCCCCCCATAAGCTCAGACTCATAAACAAACATTGGGCCTTGATCAGAAACTTTGTCTTGGTCTCATTCTTCTCTCTCCGTCCCCCCATTCAACCCCATCTTTCTTTTCAGGAACCCAGTAACCTGTGGCCGCTTGCAGCTACAAAGTAGTGCCTCCATGAAGCCTGTCATTGACAGAGAGGCCTGTAGGTCGCTCACCAGGTGAGGCAGGTCAGTGAGTGTGGTGGGTAAGGACAGACTGTCCTAATCATAGTTCATGGTGAGTTCACTAAGCTCAATGGGAGAAAAGAACTAGGGACTGGCAAGAAGAACTCCAAAGCAGGCCCACACCGACACAAGCGTCTTAGTCAGGGTTTCTAGCGCTGCGATGAAACACCATGACCAAAGCAAGCTGGAGAGGAAAGGGTTATCTTACGCTTCCACATGCAGGTCCTCACTGAAGGAAGTCAGGACTGGAACTCAAACACAACAGGACCCTGGAACAGGAACCTGGAACAGGAGCTGGTGCAGAGGCCATGGAGAGGTGCTGCTCCCCTGGCTTGCTCAGCCTGCCTTCTTATAGAACCCAGGACCACCAGCCCAGGGATGGCACCACCCACAATGAGCTGGGATCTCCCTCATAGATCGTGAATTGAGAAAATGCCTTGCAGCTGGATCTCATGGAGGCATTTCCTCAGCTGAGGCTCCCTCCTCTCTGGTGACTCTAACTTATATCAAATTGACACAAAACCAACCAGTACAAGGGAAAGGACTGGACCCAGGATGAACAAGCCTCTTTTGACCTTTATTTCCCAGCAGGTACAGAGCTGAGTTAAACTTAGTGACCTTGGAAACCGGCAGATGATATTCAGACCAGTTTTCTTTGCTGTTGAATTCATTCATTCATTCATTCATTCACTCATTCATTCATTCACTTACTCTCTTAGTGATTACTAAGAACAAGCTGAGGGCTAGTAATAAGAATAACTAGGTCTTCATGATCTGGCTGTGACTGGATGCAAATGGAACCAGGAGAAAGGACTGAGTCTTTCTCTCAAGGGGAGCTCGAGAAAGGCAATACTAGGGGCTGAGTGCTTATGCCCTGAACCCCAAAAGTAAAGAGAATGAATGAGAAGTGATTCCATTTTTAAACTCAAAGCCCATCCTCAGCCCATTTCCTACAGCAAGGCCGTACCTGTAAGTGTTGCAGCTCTGAAGGGAAGGGGTTCCCCTTCAGAAGTGTTCCAGCTCTGCTCTTTCCCCAATGAAAGTGAAACAGCTCTGCTCCGTCAAAACTGTTACAGCTTCACAAAGTCACACTGCACAGCAAACCTCACACAAATTTACTGGGAGGGAAAAAATCCAGGAGGATAGCGGCCTCCACTCCAGCAGGAGGCAGCACTGTACTCAACAGCAGGCAGGGCTTATACAGGATTTCTTAGGACACAGAGCTTTCCACGGTAAGCAGTGGTGGGATTTCAAGTCCTGAGCTTGGAGGGCTCAGGGACTGGTGAGTTTCTACAGAAAGCTCCGGGATGGGTGGGTTTCACCCCCTTTTTTCCTACATCAGACCCATGGGCTAAGCCGCCACTGTGGCAGCTCCTGTGGTGGTACCTCACTGAGCGGAGGCCGTGGCTGCCCAGCAGCAAGTCACTCAGGGACTACAATACCTCATAAGCCTACTCAAAGAGTGCCACCAACAGGAGCTCAGGTATCCAAATGCACCAAGACTATGGGACATCTCATTCAAGCCACCACAAGCCCACAAGACCTCAATACTCTTGGCTGGCTGGGAGGTGGGCCTTTCAGGTCCATGCCAGCTGATCAGTGATAATATCACTCCTACCATCCCACTAGGGATATGCTAAACTGACAGTTACCTGTTAGGGGCTGTTATGGGGCTCACTGTTTCCACCCTTCAACTGTATCTGGGCAGGTGACTGGCAGGTGCCATTTCAATGTGCAGTAGTCAAGGACAAGCCAACTGTAGAGTGGTGGCCTGCACGGGATGAGATCACAGTTCAGGGGTGGGTCCCCATGTCTGGGCTCGTTCCTGGGTACCAGCTTGGGGTCCTTGTACTCAAAGCTTTCTTCTACCAACCAGCCTCTACACCTCAGGTGGGTGTGGCCCCTTAGCACACCCACATGCTTCATTAGCCACCACCTCAAGGATCCAGACATAACCAACTGTAGTGGCTATTCCTGGTTGTCAACTTGACTACATCTGAAATGAATTACAATCCAGAATTAGAAGGCTCACCTGTGGCCCTAATCTGGAGGCTGAGAGATACAAGTTTCTGACCTGAATCTTGACATGGAGACCTTGAGGAATAGTGGCTACAAATCCCATGGGATTAACATGGAAAGCTCTATGAGTTCAAGGTCATCCAGGGTTAAAGGTGTGGTGGCACACACCTTTAACCTGGGCCACACTTTTTGCTGGAGACGTATATAAGGACATTGAAAGAAGGAAAGCTCTCTCTGCTTCGCCTGCTTGCCTTGTGGGACTGAGCAATTGCTGGATCCTTGGACTTCCATTCACAGCTGCTGCCGTGACTGTTGTTGGGAGTTGATTTTGGGAGTTGGACTACAAACTGTAAGTCATCAATAAATCCCTTTACTACATAGAGACTAAGTTCTGTGACTCTAGAGAACCCTAACTAAGACACCAACCCTCTGCTCTACCTCCAGCCTGCCCCTCAGGGCCCTGCACCTCCGTGTACACATCCTGAAACCAACAGAGATGACTTCATCTTCTTTCTCAGGCAAGTGAGTATCGGCCTCCAGGGAAATAGCAAGACATGGGACTGAAGTGTCTTCCCAAACTGGGGTAACCTGCCCTACCTCCATGATGAGACATCTCTCCGTTCCCAGTGGAGCTTTGAGCGGCTCTCACCTTCTTCAACAGGCACATCAAGTCTCTGTTGTCTGTGTGATACAACCCTGGGTCTATACATCCCTACAGAGCCACTGGTGTCTGTTGAAGACTTCTTGTAGTTCAAGAGGACACCAAATTTCCTGAATAGAGCTGTGAGGAAGATGGGGATCTTTGTCATTGGGAACCAAAAAGACCATGAAACATGACAAACTGTGCTGGCATCCATGTTTGAGAAGAAGCCCAAGTTGCACAAAACTTTAAAACTTCTCAGATGTGGTGGACTTGTAGTAAGTGTCTATGCTTCCCTCTCAAAAGCCTGAGTGCATAGCATGCCTCAGTCCATCCCCAGAGACTGGCTCTCCCTCCTCATAGACACACACCCAATGACTCCCTAGTACTTGGAAATGGTCCTGGGACTCTTTGGCACTCATCGGGTTCCTCTCTTGCCAAGGATCTGGGTGTTGTGAGAATGTGCCAGAGCTTGCTTGCTATTGGGAAAATACTTAAAATAAAATCTGGTATTTTAAAAAAAACCTGCTCAAAAGGAAGCAAAAAAGACCAATCAAGCAGTACGTCTCTGATGAATTCAGCTGAAGATTTTGTTCCTTGATGTTTGTATGTACTGAAAGAAAGCATATTAATCAAGACATCTTTAGTCAACAGGAAATTGTCCTGATAGATGTACTAAGGGACTGAAAATATTTTTTCCAAAACAGCCACACCACATGAAATCAGCCAAATACGAGTGTGACACATCCCAGCAACTGCTTCTCAAGAGGCCTTAGCTCCATGCTCGCTCCAGCAGGATTTGTTGTTTTGGCTGTGCACACCAAGAGGTGGCACAGAGCAGAGGCCACAAAGCTGGCCTTCATCCAAGTTAACCTAAGCACACTGAGAACCAACAGAGATGGGCCCTTGTTAGGTGCGTCCCACGATTCATGGAGAACAAAAGAGTCAGGCTGAATTGTGCCTTACAGAATAGGCAACAAAGTTTGGGCAGAACAATCATTCCAACTTCCAAAAACCAATGGCTGTTTGACAGGTGGTACGGGATACCAAGAACTCTCCAGAACATGGCAGCAATGATATTTTGCAACAACACTACCTGAAAAGTGATGGGAAATTCCTGGTGCCACAAAAATGAGCAACCCAATCATGAGGTTAAGGCATGGGCTTAAGCTGGGTGCTGGTAGCACACACCTTTAATCCCAGTATGTGGGAGACTGATGTTCAAGGGTAGCCTGGTCTACAGAGTGAGTTCCAGGGCAGCCAGGCCTACACTGAGAAACCCTGTCTCAAACATCCCCCAAACCCCCAAAGACTTGGGCTTAAATGTCCATCCTCAGCTAAAACAGAAGGAAGAAGATGGATGTCCCTGTGTGGGGAAGGCAAGTTATGGAAAGGTGACTAAGAAAAGCGATAAGCAGCCTTGATTCATGAGATCTCTTGTACATATTTCCCCTGTGCTGTGAAGGGCCTTCCCGTGACATCCCCAAGGCCCTTCCTAAGAGGAGAACTTACGCTCTAAGACCTTCTGCCCCTCTCTTTTTCTTAATACTACTCCTTTAGCCACAAAAATCCATGTGCCGAAGAAGCATGGGGTAGGCATGTGCCTTGTTGCTGCAATAGAATAACTTGACCTAAAGAAGGAAAGGTGGTTGGGGCTCACAGTTGGGGTACAGTCCATCACAGCTGAGAAGGCAGGGTAGCAGAGGCTGAGGCATCTGTAGCCAAAAGCAAGGAAGGAAGGGTGGATGCTATTGCCCCCCGCCCCCCTAGTTTCTCTCTCTCTTATTCAGCCCAGGGCCCCAGCTGGGGATGATAAAGCTCAGAGGGAATGTACCCATTTTAAACCAACCTAAAAGAAAATCTAACAGGCCTGCCCAGAGACGTATCTCCAAGGTGTCACGCTGATAATTTAAACCCTCACAGGGCGTGTTTTGGGGTAGCCTCCTGTGTGCAGCAACAGGGCCCAGATTTGGTAACACAGAAAGCTTTTCTTGCTTTTGATTTTAAATGCAGAAGACTAGCTATCAACTATGAAGAGTGGAAGAAAATAATTCAAGCCCTAAAGCAAGTTCCTACATCGATCCTCAGATCTGAGACTAGAAAACGCCGGGCTCCCCGGTGGAGGCACAGGAATCCACAAATAGTCCACGGGGGCAGCACCTGGGCTTGGGAAATGAAATAAAAATTCAGATGCCTGGGACCTGGCCAGACTAATTAAACGATAACTCACGGGCAGTTTTTAATGTTCCTGCAGATTCTGAAATGTAGCCAAGGTTGAGAAAGACTCACTGGAGATAGGCTGTGGAGAAACTTTGTGTGTTGTTAGGGATCTGGGTTAGAACTTTCTAGCAGAGGGAGAGGGCAGGATTGTGTGGAAGACAGATAGGAAAGGAACAGGGGATCTCGAGCTGGGAGACTGTAGGTTGTGTCAGTCAGCTTTCCATTACTATAACAAACAGCAGGGGCAAGCCAGCTTACGTAGGAAAGGTCCGTATGAGTTCGCGGAGCTGGAGGCTTCGGTCCATGGTCAACTGGTACCACAAAGTGAAGGATGGCGAGAGGACCAGGGCTCCCCTGCATCTTTTGAGGACATACCCCTAAAGGTCTGAAAGCCTCTACTACACCGTCCCCTCCCCTGCGACACCCCTCCTACACTTTGAAACGTTTTGAAACATGATTATGCTACTTATGTAGAAGAAATCTGTATTTGTGATAAGAGAAAGTATTCAAGAACCCCGCTGATGGTTGCCATTCTTGTGGCTGACTTGAAGTTCCCATGGCGAAACACAGAGAGCCTTTCTGTTCTGAGTCTACCTCAGCAGAACATCCACAGTCTCTTGGGAATGGGGTTCACTAGCACAGATGTGAGAGGCTTTGGCCCGGGCACTAGAGCCGAAGGGGAAGGGACCTGGCCGGGGCTCCCTTAGCCTGGCTGGCTATGTCATGGAACCCTGAGCTGAGCTGAAAGCTGTTCTTCCAGGTAGAGGGCCGTGGTGGTTAATACTGACCATCAACTTTAGCCAGTTACAAACACCGTGGAAACAAGTCCCTAGGCGTCCCAGCAAGAGACTGTATGAAAGTTAGATTGAGGTGGAAAGATTCACTCTAAATTACTTATTCCACTCTGTGGACTGGAATTTGGGGTTAATGGAAAAAAAAAAAAAAAAGAAAAAAAAAACGAGAGAAAAAGCTGGCTGAGCATGAACAGTCATCTCTCTCTGCTTCCTGACTGGAAACTGTGACAGCTAGCGCTCACTCATGTGCCTTCCCTGCCATGGCCCACCGTGAGTGGATAAACCTCCTTCCTTAAGTCCTTAAGTAGTTTGTCACTGGAAGGAGACAAGTAACAAATGAGGGGCGGGGGTCTGTTCAGTTCTCAGCCAGGGTACCATTTGTGCCCCAGGAGGAGTGGACGTTTTCTCTCTTCCTAACTTACTTATTTCTGAGTCTGCTACTGCTTGAAGCACGGGAAGATATGTGCTTTGCGCTGGAGAACGCAAGAACAATGGCTGTCGTCTTCTCATCTGACAACCTTCACCTTGCTTGGCACCCTCTCTTGACCTCTGCAGACTGCTCAACAGCTTAGCTCCAACCCCCTGCTGCTAAGAATTTCTGACTTCCAAGAGGATGTTTCTCCTGGCTGGTACCTCTCCCCTCCCCTCTCTCCCTCTTCCTCCCTCCCTTTCCCTCTCCCTACCTCTCCCCCCACCCCCTTTCTTTCCTTTGTGGGTTCTTATCTTGCTTGACTCTTCAGAGAGACTCTGTGTACCGATGGACAGGGGCCAAACCACATGTTCGACAGAACCCTGGCTCACCACCTGTAGCCACCCTCCTAGAAAACCACCCCCTTTATCAACAAATAAGAAACAAAACAGCGGGGGTGGGGGGAGGGTGGTGGGAGGGGGACGGGACCAGCCTGCTGTGGGCTAGACCTGTAGGAAGCCAGTTTGCTCTCTCCAGTAGCACTCCAGGAAACTCCAAACTAACATTGGCAGTCACCACTTCCAAATAGCCAGGACTTGATTACCTGATACCTGCTCCAGGGTTCATCTCCGCCAGAGAGTCAAACATGCCCTCTGACCCCTCTCTTAAGCTACCCTGTACTGCTAACCCACCTGCAGCTTCCCTAGACCAAGGGCCTCCAACTGGGGCAGACTCGGAATCTTCCCTTTTTCCACTGTGATGCTTTCTGCCATGCCTCTGAAGTCCCGCAGAAGTCCCGCAGAAGTTGGCTTTCCTCATTTGATTGCTCACTAATCCATGTGAGGTACAATAACCTTTGCAGTGGCTGTGGACCGAAAGCCAGCCAGGCATCTCTCACCCTCTCTCTACAGCAAAGTGTCTGGAGAGCCCTGGCATGAAGCAGCCATCAGTGTGCCTGTAACACCCACTGTGTATTTCTCTTTGATTTGAACCTCTCTCAGCTCCAGACTCAACAGTCGACTCCCCACCGTTAGTCTTGAAAGGCACCTCACCCATCACACATTCGGAAGACAGACTTGGTTAGCCTAGAACTTTCCTCTGTTCACCTGTCTGTCTCTTTGCCCTGCTGTCTGTCTGTCAGCCTCCATATAGCTGCTCAAACTAACTGTTCATCATCCTCAATTGCTCTTCCCTTCTCTTAGACCCTAACGTGTTAAGACCATTCTGTGTCTTAGGAGAGCTCTGTTCACCCCCTCCCCTGCCATCTCCAGCCAAGCTCCAGCCCACTGTCTTCTAGATTTAAGCAGATGCTCAGCCCAAGTTGTAGAGTGATGATGGGCCAGGCTTCTGAGTCAGCACCTCGCTGACCTCCAGGACCTGACTGCTCCAGGCTTCTGCAAGCTTGTCAGCAAACGTAATTGCTTTCCCAGGGAACTGTGAGACTAGATTCCTTAGAAGATAGGAGTGTAACAAGGGGGTGGTGAAAAGCAAAGGTTGGAGAGCCACTGGGTGGAAAGCCGCTGTTGCATTTGGCAAAGGCTTAGAGGGCCCAAGGCCTGCCCTCAGTGACAGGAAGGTGGGTGCTGATGACACTGTGCTCCTTCATGCTCCTCACCTGTTGCTCTGACAGTATCACCATGTGCTCGCTTAGGAACCATGTTATCATTCTCTAAATATGCGTTTGCTTATACTTCTGTATGTACATATTTTTTAACTAGAAAGAAGCAGAACATAGAGCAGCAGCATATTTACCCACAGAACTGAACCCAACTGTTCAGCACAACATTTCACAATATGGGCTCCAGATTTTCCTGCACTGCTAAGGATAAAATCTAAGCCTTGGGTGTACAAGTTAATGCACTACTACAGGTGACAGCTGGGCTCCCTGTTTATAAACTATAAAAAGCTGTAAGGACAGGAGGAGGCTCCGACGATTGGGGCTCGTTTGGCATGCACATAGCCTTGGGTTCCGTCCCCAGCACTGAATAGAACAGGTGTGGTGCTGCCCACGTGTTAACTCAGGAGGTGGAGGCAGGAGGATCACATCTTTTACTAAGTTGGGAGCTTGAGGCCAGCCTGGGCTACATGAGACCTTGTGTTGTACAGAAGGATCCTCCAACCACGTACCACCCTCTTCATGAGTTCTGTGGGGCCTGCTGGGCAAGGCTCATTACTGAGCCTATTAGAGCTCCCTCAGAGGAAGAGAAGGTCAAGAGGGTCATGAGAACCGACATATCTAGTCATCCCTCCCAATAAGTTAAGCTATGTGCCCCAACTCTGCCCTGTCTTTGGGGAAGGGTTAGAGGGCATGGGGGAAGGTTGAGGGGGGTGCTCTATCTAGGCGACCCTGGGTGAGCCATCAGCCCTTCTGGGTGCAGACTGGCCTGTGTGGCTGCTTTAGGTCTCCCGTGACCTCCCAGTACTCCCTCACCGCCATTCTTTAAATCAAGTGAGCATACCCATCCATTCTCCATTGGTAGAGTAGAACTGGGCGCTCAGAGGGAGGGTGGGGTTGTTTACATTTCTCCCAGGAGGAGACTGCAGGAGCATCCTACCTCAGAAAAGAGTAAAGCTAGACCGAGAACTCCCCCCTCCCCCCCCACTCTCTCTCTCTCTCTCTCTCTCTCTCTCTCTCTCTCTCTCTCTCTCTCTCTCTCTCTCTCTCCAGACACAACTACTATTTGGTTTTTGTGATCTTGAGTATCTTGAATGGTTGGAATACATTTTGTTCATGAACAAAGTATGACCTCCCTTTTTGAATGGCTCCTTTTCTTTGACACCTCACCTGCTTAGTGCAGGGTTGTTTTGTGAGATTTGTCTGTGTGGACGCACACGGTTCTGGTTCTTTCTTGCTTCCTTTTTATGGGAAGAGTCAAAAATTATGAGTGTTGGCTCAATAAAAGTCACTCCCATTTCATCACACCAGGGCAAGAAATGGAGCACTAACTGAACCTCAGAAGCCATGTCAACCAATCATCACCGGTTCTGCGCCACCAACATAACCACGCCCCAAGCTCTCCAAGCTCCAGATGCTATAGAAGGAACCAGGTGCACAGAACTCGCGCTCTCTCTCTCTCTCTGTGTGTGTGTGTGTGTGTGTGTGTGTGTGTGTGTGTGTGCTTCTTAGCTGACACTCTGTGCTTGTTAGCTGACTGACTCAGTTCCTTTATTTATTTATTTATTTATTTATTTATTTATTTATTTGGTTTGTTGAGACAGGGTTTCTCTGTGTAGCCCTGGCTGTCCTGAAACTCACTTTGTAGACCAGGCTGGCCCCAAACTCAGAAGTCTGCCTTCCTCTGCCTCCCAAGTGCTGGGATTAAAGACGTACACTACCACTGCCCAGCTACTTTCTTTATTTTTTAAGATTCAACACTTTACAATAGGTTTTAGAATTTCAGAAAAATGACAGAAGTCATATACAGGGTTCCCATGTTTCCCTCACAAGCAGATCCTCTTATTAAAATGCTATGTCTGTATGTTCCATCTGTTACAGTGAACTAGAATGACAGTGTGATTGGTAAGTTCACAGTTTGTTTCTACTCTTGAGACCTTGACTGGATATCCATTTCCTATATTCGAAGATCACACTGTTGTCTCCTGATGGTGCTCTGGGCCTCGCTGTGTAGCAGCTTCTCAGGCCCTTCCTTATTCTCCTCGCCTTGGCTGTCTAGACAATGGTGAGCAGGTGATTTGCAGGCTGTCCCACCTAGCCACGGAAGTCATTCCTTTTCTCTCTCCATGTTGTACACAGTAGGGGAAGTCTCTGGTCACCTGAGTGGATGGGGATGAGGTCACCCACAGAGAGGGGGAGCAGCTGCTCTAGTCAGTGTACTGACTTAAAACCAGTCTCATCCCAAGACATCTTCCTCAAAGCATCTCTCCAGGAGTGTGTGTGTGAGTGTGTGTGTGTGTGTCTCTGTGTGTGTGTGTCTGTCTGTCTGTGTGTGTGTCTGTGTGTATGTCTGTGTGTATCTGTGTGTGTGTCTGTGTGTGTGTCTGTGTGTGTCTGTGTGTGAGTGTGTGTCTGTGTGTCTGTGTGTGTGTCTGTGTATGTGTCTGTGTATGTCTGTGTGTGTGTCTGTGTGTGTGTCTGTGTGTGTCTGTGTGT
>JADRCD010220460.1:15812-32043 GCA_019843815.1 Montemys delectorum
TGTGTGTGTGTGTGTGTCTGTGTGTGCTGGCCGTGTGTGCACATGTAGAGGCAGAGGTTGATGTTGGATACCTTCCTCTGTCTGTCTTTGGTTTATTTTTTGAGACAGGTTCTCTCTCTGAACAGGGAACTTGCAGTTCCTGCTAGACTGGCCAGTGAGCCCCAGGGTCTGCCTGTCTCTACTACCCAGCTCAGGGCTGCAGGTGTGTGTCCGCATTTGCAGCTTTTTACATATGTGCTGGGGACCTGAACTCAGGTCTTCATGCTTGTTCACAAATGTATTACCTACTAAGCCATCTCCTCAACTCTAGAATAATGTTTGACCAACTATCTGGGCATTTCATGTCCCGGGCAAGTTGAAGCATCCTACACACTGCTAATGCATGACGGCAGCCATTGGCGTCCTCTGCTCCAGGATTAGCTTTAATGGCCTAACTACTGTAACTGGCACACACTATTTATTTTAGGATTGTTGGATTCTGTCCCTAACATTTGTCTCGTATTCTGGCATTTGTCTCAGGAGTTGTGCTGCCCTGTGATTTCCTGTCTCATGAGGTTGCTTGGTATCACTGTGGGCCAACTCCATACACTAAGGGGAGGTCAGTTAGACGTCCTTGGTGTTAGATTGCACCATATGTGTTAGGACTTTCGGTGTCAGCCTCACATGGGTGGGCTTGGCCTTTGATTCCTTTCCTTCTCTGCCCAGCTGCCTCTGTCACATCATCCAGACAATCCTATCTTTTTTTCTTTCTTTTTCTTTTTTCTTTTTTTGTTTGTTTTTTAGACAGGGTTACTCTGTGTAGCCCTGGCTGTCCTGGAACTCACTCTGTAGACCAGGCTGGCCTAGAACTCAGAAATCCACCTGCCTCTGCCTCCCAAGTGCTGGCATTAAAGGCGTGCACCACCACCACCTGGCCAGGCAATCCTATCTTGACCACTATTGTAGAACAGCTTCTGCCTGACCTCTGGGATCACATCCTGGACCAGATGAACAAACAAGAAAGGCAGGAAGAGAGGTAAGAAAGGGCAATGGTGGGGCAAGCCTGAGCAAAAAACACTGCACACAGTTGTGGTTGCATTGCAGGAAATCCATTCCTTTGTACAACTGATCTACCCTGAGGGAGGGAGGGAGGGAGGGAGGGAGGAAGCTAGAGAAAAGCATCCGAGACAAGGGAGCTCAGTGTGTCCAAGCTTTGAGCCATCTTCAGTCAGCTCTGAGCACAAAGCCATGGCAGTTGACGTGTTACACATAAAGAGCTGGGGAAAAAGTCCAGTTCAACAGAAACAGGGAAGAGCTGCCAGGATGCCAGCTCACTGGGCTCTTTGGCTAACCCAGCGAGGAATTTGGCCCTTGCTGGGCAAACCCAAGGTGTTCTGTAAGGAACACCCACAGGAACCAAACATGGAGCACAAAGTCAGGAACCATAGGGAGGTCTTACAAGAATGAACAGTGACTCTCCAATTCTCAGCACCCAAGGAAGGAGGAGGAGACCCAAGACCCAGAGGAGACCTAAGTCTAACGACACACTATCCTCATGATGGGAAATTGTCCCTAGTGTTTCTGTGAGGAAGAACTACCAAGTTTCTGTTGTCCATCTGGTCCAGGATATGATCCCAGAGGTCAGACAGAAGCTGTTCTACAATGGTGGGCAAGATAGGATTGCCTGGATGTTACAGAGGCAGCTGGGCAGAAAATAAAGGCAAAGCTCACCCACAATGAGGCTGACACCTAAAGTCCTAACACATATAATGTGATCTAATACCAAGGGTGCCTAACTGACCTCACATTAGTGTATGGAGCTAGCACACACTGATACCAACCAATTTTATTGGACCTTGATGGGAAATCACAGGGCAGCTCAACTTCTGAAACAGAGGATGTATTCTTACCTCTGAGTGACACACAAACAAAGCCAGAAACAGAACTCCAGTCCTCACCCCAGCTCAGGGTCTGTAAGTGGCTGGCTGCCTGCTGAGCCTGGACCTACAAGGTGATCCAGGATTCACTTCACTCTGGTCACTCTTGCCAAGAGAATTGGAACATGTAAGTAACCGTGGCCTTTGTTGAAGACAATTTCCTTGTCTACTTATTCTTTTTTTTTTTTTTTAAAAAAAAGATTTATTTATTTATTTTATGTCTATGAGTACACTGTAGCTGTACAGATGGTTGTGAGCCTTCATGTGGTTGTTGGGAATTGAATTTAGGACCTTTCCTTGTTCTGGTCAACCCAGCTCGCTCCAGGTGGTCCTGCTCACTCCAGTCAACTCTGCTTGCTCAGTTCCTGCTCACTCTGGCCCAAAGATTTATTTATAATAGTAAATAAGTACACTGCAGCTGTCTTCAGAAGTGCCAGAAGAGGGCGTCAGATCTCATTACGGGTGGTTGTGAGCCACCATGTGATTGCTGGGATTTGAACTCAGGATTCCCGGAAGAACAGTCAGTGCTCTTAACTGCTGAGCCATCTTGCCACCCTCCTTGTCCACTTATTCAATGCTTACATTTTGTGGCATTTTGTGACTTCCAGAAGAATGATATCGGAGGAGATACAGTCTGACCACCGTCACATCAGCAGATCTTCATCTTGACCCTACCATTCATGCTCATTCTTCCTTCTCACACTTCTGGTGCAAACACACATGCTCCAACTCAAGCCAGCATTCAGAGAGGCTCCTCTGAGCTCACACACCACTTTGGAATGCAGGCTGGGCTGCTACTGCTCCATGAAAGGGGGCTCCCCTGGATCACGGAGAGGCAACTGACCAGATACTTCAGAACTATCCAGAAAGTTCATGGTACATGCTCTTCCTTGGAGATGGTGGACTGGAAACAAAATGGGCTGCTCAAATCTGCCCTTTGGAAGCTTCCGGGTAAAGCCACAGTAGCCATTCTTAGCTAAGATGGGAAGTGACATATCCTGGGATAGATCTCTCAAGGTCACGGGAGACCAAGAGGTCAGCCTGGAGCTCTTGCTCAGATCCAGTCCAAAGCAGAACCAGGAGGGCCCTCAGTGAGCGACAGGGATGGACAGGGAAAATCATCCTAGGTGCATTGAAAGAAGGAAGGGTCACCATGGTGCTGGAAATTGCTTGACTGTTCCCAGCCAGGAGTGACGATCACTCTGTCAGAAAGTCTTTATGGGTCTAGGGAGGGCAGGCTGGTGAGAGGAGAGGACTGGAATCCTAGCTTTGCCCCGTAAGGCATCTAATCACACACATGCATGTGAACCAGGGCCCTATGCCCTTCCCACGTAGGAAATCAGCAAACCTTGAATTAAACTGAGACTTCTCAGCAGTGATTTCTTTATGGAGGAAAAAAACCTAAGGAAATGGGTCCATGCTCAGATCTGAATGTGATATGAACACAGTTTGAAGATCAAAGTTTTTCTCAAAATCTTTTTTTTATGAATTTTATACTATGGACTTTTGACATTTGCTTTTTCTAAAAAATTTCATCTGAATATATTTTTTCTTTTCTGAGAGTCATGCCTATCTCTGCCTCTGCTTTCATCTTATTCTCTAACTCATTTAGTAGCCATGGACACACAGACAACAATCCATATGTATCTAGACCTCGGTCGGGGCTTAAGCTCCCACGAGGCCAGGGGCTGGCGTGGCGGTGGGACAAAAGAAACCATGACTACAGACAGCCCTGCTTCTAAAAGTTCGGAAATCTTCACTGGGCTGGACAGGTGATTCAGTCGGTCACTGCCAGGCTCGGGACCGTTTTTGGATCTCCAGCTCCCAGGTAAGAAGGTAGACACTGAGGTGGGTGCCTGCAGCTCCAGCTCTGGGAAGGTGGCCACGGGAGAACAGATGGGGCATGTTCGCTGCCGGTAAGTCAGTGAGATCTAGGTTCATCAAGAGGTCTTGCTTCAAAAACTAAGGTTAAAAGAAACTAAGAAACTCACCCAATATCAACCTCTAGCCTCAACACCCACACGTGTACACATACACTTACACACACACAAGCATGCATACGTGCTGTCCCTGAGGAGGTCGCTTGCACAGTGTGACAAGCAGGGTGTCCTATCCTTTCATTTCAAGGACTTCTTCAATAGGGCTCTGTGTTCTCAGGAACTGGAGACAGACCAAAATAATACCAGACATGCGAGGAACTGTGATGCCTATCTCATTCCCTCATCTCCATACTCCTGGGCCTAGGGAAACACCCGGCATAATGTTACCCTTTCAACCTTAGGTCCACAGTGTTTAAAGGGATTATAGCCATGTCTGGGCAAACTGGACTGATTGAGCTTTAAAGGGAATATATAAAAGCAGTGTTGGTGTTCAAATGTCAGATCCTGTGTGAAGAGATTTGATGTTCTTTCCAACCCAGGAATAATATCTAAGATGTAATAAATTTATCCACCTTCCCATCAGCCCAGCATTATTGCTGGACAGAGACAGTAGTGGGGAGAGGCTGAGGGGTGGAATTCTGTTACTTCTTTGGAAAAGCTGTCTTAATTGCTTGTGTGTTCTATTCATAACATTAAGATTGAAAATCGCAGCGATTTGTCAAGGGCAGCCATGAGTCTAAAGCTGCAACTTCTTTGTGTGTTAGTTCAAGGGTGTTTCAAGTTAGCAAATATGTCCTCGAACCCTGGCTAGAGGCAGCTAGAAGCTTATTTCAGTGAGCGTCTTGCTGTCCCGAAGCAGGGCCATGTCCATGGCATTTGTTGGTCTTGGTCCACGGTAGAGTCCTGTAGGATTGATGGTACGGTTAAGGTAACTGGAATAGGCAGCCTTTGCCTGAAATCAATAATCACTAGAGTGGTGGCCACATTGTGGCAGCCGCAGAGCACTGCCAATCTGTAAACCTCTGCAGCTATGTTGAGGTGTTGCATGATGACAAATGGGATGTCAAGTACAGTCGTGTAATAATAAACAACTCATTTGTGGGAGCAGAGAGTACCCGGAAGAGAGCTGAGATCATTGCCGTGAGCAACACTACCTTTCTGGAAATACTCCCATTCACAATGCCCGGGGACAGGAGGGAGGTGTTATCCATGCCCTGATAGAGTGATCCAGGCAGCTGGTCCAGTCTGGATTGTGTGTACGTGGTAGGATAAACACACTGTTTCCATCCGTCATCCCTTTCCCCACCCGCTGGACAGAAGGACAGCACACACACATAGCACAGCACGGAGGAGAAAGAATTGGGAATTTTTAGGCTGAGTTTATGAATTTGACTTTCTCTGGAGTATGTACAGTTGTTGAAGGTATAGAGCTGAACCCACAAAGTCCACCTTGGGTGATCTCCCAGCAGCCAATGCTCACTCACCTCGGGTGTTGTTTTCCTTGCTTCCCTTTGAAACAATGTCTCACTCTCTGTAAAATCTAGGCCTGCATTTCTCCTGTGGCACTATAGGATACAAGATGTTGAGCCAGGTGTGATACTGCATGACTTAAATCTTAGCACTTCAGAGGGAGACAGACACAGGTGTGTGTCTGTGAACTTGAGGCCAGCCTGGTCTACATAGAGTGTTCCAGGACAGTCAGAGTAACATAGTGAGACTGTCTCAACAAATGGAACCACATTACAACCAACTCACTTGTAGACATTTTGCTAGTGGCTTGATAGGATATTTCACTTTTTATCATACAGGCCCTAATTTAATGATTAATTTTATTTATTTATTTATTTATTTATTTATTTATTTATTTATTTTTGGCTTTAGGCATCAAGCTTTTAATTATTGTAAATAAAACTTTGAAGAACCTTTATATCTTTGAGACTTCTCTAAACTTCGAGCCTCTCTCTGGAATAGATTTCTTAGAATAACATCACACATCAAAAGCCAGAGGCGGTCTAGGACTCTCCAGTGTGGCTCAGTACCTGGATTCTGCCACCCACAGGAGCACAGCTCCCCATCTGCTTTTGTCAACAGGAGTATTATCTTGGAATGTTGCAGGCCCGCAGGAGGGCCTTCAGTTGCAGCCAGTTGTCCCCAGGAGCACATAGGGGCTGTGGTCCTTAGAAGTGACCAGATGAGGAAGACCTCGGGGGGGGGGGGGGGCAGGGCAGTGACCCTTGGCTGTGTCTTTTAGCTGTGGGTCAGAAGCCTACCTCTGTATCTCTGTGTCTGCTAGCCTGGCCAAGCAAGCCCTTTCACCAGAACTGCCCAGGTGACTCACACCTGTCAAGCTGGTGGGCAACGCTATGAAATTGACCAGGAAGTCACCTGAGTCACTTCAGAGCTTGCTCCTGCTGGGAGAGAAAGGCGGTTCATACTTGCCTAAGAACTTGGGAGGTGGCGCCAGGGCTGGCCTTCCTCCAGCAACTGACTGCCCACAGCAGAGCCGACTGCTCAGCCACCTCTGCACCGTCCATCCAGGACCAGGCACCCAGTAAGCAGATGCTCAAGATAGCCTTGCTGAATAGCCGCGGAGCCGCAGAGGGCCAGCAGGATAAAGGGATCTGGAGAGGTTCTGAGCCATCTCTGAGGTGACTGTGTTTGGAGCTATTTAACAGGGTGTTTGTCTGGTGCTGTCTGGTCTTTTCTCTTTATTCTCCCACAGATTGTCTGCCAGCCCTAACCCACCCACTGGATTCAAAGTGTGTCCTACTCTTGGGACTGGGCGCGGCATGCAGCGTGCAATGTGCAGGATGCAGGTTGCAGGTTGCAGGGTGGGCTGGGTAACCTCAGAGACCTTGGCTGACAGATAGCTATGGAGCCAAAGCCAGCTAGAAGCCCCGTGGCTCTGTGAGGCTCCGCCTATCCAAAGCTATATTGCTTGGGTGCCTCTGGGCTTGTGGCTCCTAGACCCCGGCATACACTCCAAGGATTCTGCTGCACACCAGGCTCCCTTGGCTTCCAGAGGCTTCTAGACCCAGGTAAGTCAGGGGCTCCTACCTCTAGGACCAGTCTTGGCCTACAGGCACATAGCATACGGGGCTATGGATTGAACTCCTAGCCAGTCCCCTCTCTGCCTGTCTTCCCTTCTAGGAACATTACAGGAAAACATTTTGCTTTTATTATTAAGTCATTGGCATTCTCGGAGAAAATTTGGAAAATAACTAAAAGCATCAAATGAAAATGAAAACCACCACCCCTAGTCCTCAGCCTCAGAGAGATCCCCCAGCCCAATTCAGCAATACTTGGAAGCACACCCACCACAGATAGACTGATTTCATTTTTATCGTTTAATTATTTATGTAATTATTTTGGCTTTTTTTGTTTGTTTGTTTTGTCTGTGGGAAAGGCCCGGGACATGGAGACCGTGAACGTGGTTGATATCTGATCTTGGTTGCAGTAGTGAGGGAATGTGAAGCATCTCTAGAAAGCCAGGGAACAGCTATGGTGTGCGCCTAATCCCTAAGCCCTACCTCACTCCACTGAGAGAAACAGCAGTTAGGGAGAGCTCTTTGGGTCATCTAATGCATCCCCTGCCCTGGGCTGTCTGCCTGGACTGATAGCTCACTTCAGCATAAGAAGTAATATCCACTCCCATAGAGGAAGACTGTAACCAAGTGTAGTTGCCATTTGTGGTCGCCTGGGAGCCTTTGCTAAGTTTATCTCTGCTGCTCCGATTCTTGGATACAATGTGGCTTTGACTGAAGCCAAATGCCTCTGCCTTCCTCACCTGTTTGGTTTTCCCAGTAAATGAGGAAGGCATCCCAAGTCCCCAAGGAAACAGTCCCGACAGCACCCTACAGAACTTGCCTTTGATAGTGGATTAGGAATCAGTTCTAAAAATGTAAGCCCTTGAAGGGCCACAGAGAGATTCGCACTTGATGCCTGTGTGTCTGGAGTGAGCCGTTGCCTGTGTGGTCTCCCATTCTGGGAGTCAGATGGAACTAAGAGGCATCCATGCATTCGTGCATGCACGCCTGCTTCTGATGAATGATTGCTGCATTCCCACCAGACGCAGACTCTGTTCTAGCTCTTCTGGGAAGAATGAAAAACAGCTCATGCAGAAATCCCACTTAGGAAGATGAACATCCGACAGCAAGCACAGTAGTTAAGAAAATTATACTACATGCAAACATGCAGCGCTATGGGAAAGGATTGTAGCGTGGGCATTACGGAAAGTGAAGGTGCCGGGCAAAAGTACTTTGCACCAATAATCACTCAAGTCTTTAGAGACCCATGTAGATAAAGAAAATGTATCATGCAAAAAAAATTATAAAATTAAAAAACTATACATTTTAACAGGAATAATCTCACAGGCTGCTTCCAGCACACGCTGTACGTTCTCAGTGGTTCTCTCCCTCACTGCAGTGGTTCTGGCTAAACACTCGGGGCTCCCTCTCTTTACATAGCAAACCCTTCTCCTCTGGGAAGGAGAGTCTGGCACCACAAGGGGCTGACAGTTTATCATTCTGTCTAGCCTTTGAAGGGCCTAAAGCATAGAGACGCCCTGCAGGTGCTCTTGAAGAGAGCAGGGGCAAAGGTCATTGCAGGGTTATTTGATGTTGCGTACAACCCTGTGGTGTGTGCACCATACAGTCGGGGTAAGTTCACCATCCCAAGTCTTTAGAGGGGGAAGCTGAGGCTCCCTGGTGTTACCTGAGTTGCTGAATACAGTTCCTGTCTCCTCACTTTAATACCTCAGCTGTCATTTGCTCTTTATCCAAAATTCTCATACTCCTCCCTCCCTGAATCTTCTGAGCATTTGTGTTTGCCTTTCCAGTCCTCACACCCCAGTCTTCTTGTCTGTCACTCCTGGGAAGGTCCGGGGAAGCCTGGGAAATAGGACCAGACTCAGAGGTCCCAGCTCACATGCAGCCAGGAGGCGACAGTCTGAGGGCAGCGGTTCCAGGTCTCCACACTTAGTGCTTGAGCAGCCCCGCCTGCCTCAGCCCCCCGCGGTAAAGCCAGCCTGCTGCCTGCAGGGCCTGGAGACCACCGTCAGCTTCTTTCTCGACAAGGGGTACATGCAGCATATGTTTCCAGAATTTGGACATGGGGTTGAAATGAAGGCACTAGCAATGGACAGTTGCTTCCAAGGTCAACCAGTATAAATTCTAGGTTCGGCCAAGCTCTGGGTTGATCGGCCTGTCTAGAATTGCCTTCACACTCATCCTGCTTCTTAAAATACACAAGGCCAAATGCTTCCATGACTCTGCCCCCGAGTCTCGCTGAGGAAATGCTTCAATGATCCTGTCCCCGGGAACAAGAATGCATCTCCCTCCATTGAGATAAAGAGTGACTAGGGGAGCGCTCTCTGGTCCATCCAAACCTGAATGGGGCAGGAAACAGTCTGCAGCTCTGGCCATGACCCCCATTGAGTCTGTCCATCTTGGAACTTAAACTGCTAGAGAAAGCCTTGCCTCGAGCCAGCCATCAAGTCCTCAGAATGTTAGAAAGCCTCTGTTCCAGAAGCTTCCAGACTGTTATCAGTGCCGATAGGTAACATAGCAAAAGCACATGGGGTGGGGCCAGGATTGCAGACGGGTGCACCAGGGGCCACGGGGCTCCAGTCAAAGACGTTCGGTCCCACCCAGGCTCCTGAGCCCCGTGTCCTGAGTGACTTGCAGTGACCTGAAGCTCTGGGTCTGAGCTTTCAAGGATTTTTCACATGTGCACTATTCTAACTGGGGATCATGCCCCTGCTTCAAACCCAACCATTTTCAGAAACTTGTAGAGATCCCAGTCAGTGCCAGTGTGAGAATGTCCAGTTCAAGCTGAGCCCCAGGTATCTGAGGCTGGGCTGTTCCATTATCAGTGACCCAGAGCCATGGCTCTCGCTCGGGGCAGAGCTGTCTGTGGAGTTGTAAGGCCAGGGCCAAATTCTAGTAGCTTAGGGAATGTTTAGGGGAGAAGCCAGTCCTCGAATGTGAGGCCCAAGTGTATCTGAGAAGTGGCTGGTTCCCCAGTGCCTTCGAGTCTAAGGAGTCTGTCTCCTCTCTACAAGGTCCTGGGAACTCCCTTCTCTGTCCTGGTAAAATGGGAGCCTGTAGCTAAAAGATTAAATCTCATGGGGTCTGCCAAGAGAGATAACCTTGGGCTACTCATTGAAGTACTATGGGGCCCAGTTCTCTGAAAATGAAAACGGTTGGACCTCCACACCCACTTGGGTCCAACAGTGCGACAGCAGGGCCACGAGCTCTGGGCGCTTTGACATTGTAATGGCACTGAACCTGGAGAACCTGACAGAAGCTCCCTAGTGGTGTGTGGATTGGACCCTGTGTTATTTCTACCAGGACCATCACAAGGCTACTGACTACCTCATTTGGAGTCCTTAGTATTCGAAATACACAATGACCTGCAGGCTTTGCTGAGTACAGAGACCATTAACTATAAAGAACAAAACAGTTTCTATAAACTTGGGGAGTTGTGGTTTGAAAGGGAGGTGACCAAGCTGGCTTGTCTAGCCTAGCATAAAGCTAATTGTGATTTAAGGTGTCAGGGTGAGTTAACATGAGCAAGTTAAGATGACACATTCTGGAGGAGCATGCAAGACCAAGAAAGATCTGGAAAACAAAGACAGTGTGGAGATTCAGCCACAACACCATGATTTATGTCTCAGACCATTAACTCTGCCAGGTGTTCTGCAGAACAGAACCTCAGGCTACTTTCTAATTGTGCACTGCATAGCCCAGATGCCTCCCAGCCAGGAGTACAGCTCATAGATGTCCTGCTTCATCAGTATGCTCTAGGCCTTGGGTTCAATCCTCCTACAGCATAAACTGAATGTGGTGACATAATCTAGAATCCTAGCACTGGGGAGGTAGAGGCAAGACCTTTAGGAGTTCAAGGTCACCCTCAACACACAGTGTGGACCATAGGAGACACTCTCAAGAGAAAAATTCCTTTCTACTATCCTGGAAGACAAGGTCAATGGTTGACATCTTTCTGTGCGATCCCATGGTGGAAGGCAGAAGGAAGGAGGGGTTGACCAGCCCAGAACTGTTCCTTTAAAGGCTCCATCTCTCAGCACTGTTGTACTGAGAATTCTTTCCAGCACATACTTTGGGGATGCATTTAAACCATACTGGGAAACTTTTTAAAGGTCCGGTGTCAAGGTAGGGACCCAGAGCAACATCATTACCATCCCAGGGGTAGGATCTAGGCATCAGTATTTCCTGAGCTCCCCAGAATTTCTCAAAGCTAGTGGGCCTGGTGCCCAGGGCAGCTCCCAGGGCTCTGGACATGTAAATTCCCAGTCTCCACCTAAGTCTTAGGGGTGCAGAAGTCCCTGAGGTGGGGCAGTTCACCAGGTGCTTCTCAGGCAAGCTAAACTGTGACCCTAAGATGGAGAGGGAGGGCGTGTGGGCCCAAGGGGGTTGAAATAGATGTTTAGGTTTGTTCTAGCCACAGAAATTTCCATCTGGTTTTAAGTAATGGTCTTTTAAATACAGGGTTCACTCTGAAATTAGTTTCCCATGTGGAGTTATTGATTCTAAACCAATTAACATATGTTCCCCCACATAGTCACTGGTCTGTAAGAACTCCCTGACAGTAAATGGTGGCAGGATTGCTAGCTGGTTATTTCCTTTGGAAAAAATATGATACTGTCAGCTTGGGGCCCACTCTTCTCTGTAGCAGGCACCTGAGCCTCCTTAATGGTTCCAGTCGCTTTGGGAGAAGTCACTGCTCTGAGTTTTTGATGAGTTTCCAGACAACTCCTGCCTGATCCCTTGTTCAGAATGGGGCTAGATTTCAACCTTGTTGAGGATTCGGAAGTATGGTGTGCCTTCTGCCCTTCACACCCTAACAGGCCTCTGCCCATACTCAAAGAGATGAGCTCCATTTCTCATTCATGACAGCTCTCTCCAGAACATTCAAAGATAGTAACAGTGTCGTCGACCATGGTGAAATGAGACCTAAACCTAAAGGCCCCGATTCTTGGAAGCAACATGGGATGGAAGACCCAGCAACCTCTTGGTGTCAGCTATTTTCTACTGTGAAACAGATGCCTAAGACTACAGTTCTGGAGGATTTAGTTTGACTCACACTGCAGAGGATTTGATCCACTGTTGCTTGGGTCATGGTGAGGCAGAGGCAGAGTGGCACACAGTCAAACAGACCTGCTCACCTCAGCCTGCAGCCAGGAAGCAGCAAGAATTACACAGAAAGACTCAACAATGGCCCACATTCTTCAACTCAGCTTCATCCTCTGCAGTTCCAACATATCCTGTTAGTCCGTCTAAATTTTGAATCCACTTGTGGACCGAACAGATGATTAAGTCAAAGCATTCATGATCTAATCACCTCTGCAAAGATCCTCACAGACATACCCAGAGGTGTGCCTTAGCAATTTTCTAGGTATCTCTCAGTCCTGTCAAGATGACAATCAAGACCAACCAGCCATATCTGTACTCAGGACCATGAAACGTCAACCAGCACTGGCCGTGCTCCACACTTTATCAGTGATCAGCTTGGATTTCCTGGTTTACAGAGAGGAAAGGACACAGCTATGAGAGGCTGAGGAACATTTCTAGGATCATGTGTCCATGAAGTTACAGAGTTGAAATCCAAAGTGAGAGGTGGGAGGTCAAACTGAGCACTTTTTGCTCCTTTAAGAGTGGGTTTGGGTGGGAGTTAACTAAAGCTCCAAGGCTAGCTTGATGGTCTCTTTTAATTAAAATAGACAGGTTTTAGAGAGCCAGGCCCCTTTTGTGGGACAGGATTGAGTTTGGATGGCATCAACTCAATAGATGTTTCTGGGTAGCTCATGGGCTGCTGTGGGCCACGCACCAGCTCAGCCATGGCACCAGCTCAGCCATGACATCAGCTCAGCCATGACACCAGCTCAGCTATGACATCAGCTCAGCCATGACATCAGCCCAGCCATGGCACCAGCTCAGCCATGGCACCAGCTCAGCCATGACATCAGCTCAGCCATGACATCAGCTCAGCCATGACATCAGCTCAGCCATGACATCAGCTCAGCCATGACATCAGCTCAGCCATGACATCAGCTCAGCCATGACATCAGCTCAGCCATGGCATCAGCTCAGCCATGACATCAGCTCAGCCATGACATCAGCTCAGCCATGGCATCAGCTCAGTAGATGTTCCTGGGTAGCTCATGGGCTGCTGTGGGCCAGGCACCAGCTCAGCTGAGTAGAGATAGAGTCTGAAGTCTTGACTGGGATGAAGTTGGCAGCATCACTCAGAATGAAACTAACCTAGCCCTATATGCCAAAGAAGATCTCAGAAACAAAAGTGTGAGCTGCCCTACTAAGGGGTCTCATTGGCCAAGTATGAGTAACACACTGTGGAGCCAGTCTGAACTGGAAATGTGCGAAGACACAAGGACAAGTGGAAAGTTCAATAAAGGGCCAGAAAGACTGGAGGCACGGCACCTGGGGACAGTGACAGCAATGAAGGAATGGAGCTGGGATCCTCCAATTCAGAGCCCATCCACAGCTGTGCCCTGGACAGGCCGTTCCCTTCTGAGGGTAACGAGGGACAGACGAGCTCAGCAAGACGCAGGCAGGGTGCTGATGGGATGCAGCTGGGTTCTGAGTCAGAGAGGCCTGGGAATGGCCAAAGGGAAAACTTGATGAGCAGGGACCCACAGCTTTACTGCTGAGACAGGAGAGCTGGGGTCAAGGCCATGCGTATGATTCTGAAGGAGCAGGTGTGATCACCAAGGTGAGGCTAGCATAAGGAGAGGGAGAGCAGGGCCACTAACATGTCAATGGTATGTAGAGCAAGGAGGCCTCAGAAAGCACAACTCGTCTTCGTCTGGGGCTGGGTTCAGGTTCATCTTTAAAAATGATTTATTTATTCTTATTTTACATGCGTTGGTATTTTGCCTGCAGTGTAACGGTGTCATCTCACTTGAAGCTGGATTACAGGCAGTGTGAGCTGCCACGTGGCTGCTGGGAAATGAACTCGGGTCCTCTGGAGGAGCATCCAATGCTCTTAACCACTGAGCTATATCTCCAGCCCCTCAGGTTCATTTTTTAATTAAGCCAGTTCTACAAAGAAGTAGCTATAGGTCTAACCTAGAGAGGGTTGGGAGTTCTGGGGTTGATGCTTGCTCCAGGGATGATGTTGGTCAATGTCACAGTCTCTGTGCTAGCTGGGGAAGGCTGAGCTGCCCTGGTGTATGTGAGAGTTTCTTTTCATGGTGATTCTGGCCAGGAACTGTGTGGCCCAATCATGCCTTTGCCTCTAGGTACAAACATCACTAAGGGCACCTCATGGGCATATTTCACTTAGCTGCCAGGACACTCCTAGGAGATGAGGTTGGACCACCTCAAGCCTGGCAAACTCCTAGTGGTCATTTTTTAATTGAACTACACATCTCTAGGCTTCTGCTTCCAAATAGGAAAGAGAGGTAGAAGGTGGTATTTACCCCACACCCACCCAAAGGATTAGAAGTTTTCACTCATCAGTGATCTGATGGTCACTTAGGTAGGTTCTTAGGACACACAAAATATCTGACAGAATTCTACAGTTACTCAGAGACACTTCTCACAGTGCCCAAGCCTGAGCTTTCAGATGAGAAGTCATCATGCCAGGAGTGCTGTGTTCTTCAGAGGCTCACCAGTCATTCACTAGAGGCGATCAGAAAAGGAAGGTTAGCACACTGAACGCCTACCACGTCCTCAGATTGGAGTGTTGGAAACTCAGCACATCTCACACAGGTGCTATGTTACAGTGTGCGTCTTCTACTCTGGGAACACAGCTGCACTAGAGAGATGTCCACAGAGAAACAGAACCCCTGGCCTGTTCTCTCACAAATCCAAGTATGAGGAACAAGGCTTTGTTTGTGCCACAGTTCTGAAGATGTCCAACAGTGTGCTGTGGTCATGCGTTCTGTATCTGGTAAAGCGCCTCGATGGGATAAGACAGAGCAAGGTAGCCAGTGATAACCCATTGTATCTATGAATGAGTGACTGGACAAGAGAGGCCCTCTGCCAATAACATATTCATCTATAAATGGATTCATCTGTTCACAAGGGCCAGCATCCTTGTGGCATCATCACCTTCCAGTAGTCTTTCTGTCCAGCACTCTTACATTGAGAACCAGCTTTCCCACATGTGGACTTTTTGGGACACATTCCCACTATAGCAACCACCTTCCCTCTGAAGGTGTCCTGGCAGTGCCTTCGGCTGGGTGCTCATGCAGACCTCTGCAGTTCCTTGTCTGTCGCTGTGATAAACACAACGAACACAAATGGCCTATGGAAGAAAGAGTTTCCCTCGACTAACGGTCCCAGAACGAGAGTCCATAATGGCGGGGGAGGTGTGGCGGCAGGCAGCCAGAACAGGAAAACTGAGAACCCACATCTTCATCGGCATACAGGAAACAGAGAGTGAACCGGAAGTGGTCAAGTCTGTAAGCCCTCAAAACCCTCCCCAAGTTCTGTGTTTCCTCCACCAAGCCGCCACATCCTCAAAGTCCTACAGCTTCCCGCAACAGTGCTTCAGACCCATCAAGTGCTCATGGACCTACGGGGGCGGTCAGTTACACGGACCTACGGGGGCAGATCCTTGCCTAAATCAGTGCAGCCACCGAGAAGTGCTCCATGAATGTAGAAGTCATTTTCAGGTGGATAGAACTAGAGTGAGGCTGTTTCTCTCTTTTTTGCTTATAATTTATATATTTTTGAGACAGGCTCTCACTATGTAGCCCTGGCTGTCTGGAATTCATTCTGTAAACCCAAACTCACAGGGATCCTCCTGCCTCTGTTTTTCTGGTGTTATTTTATCTTTTTTTAAAATTACACTAATTTATTTTGTGTTTGTGCATATGTATGTGTATGTTGGGGTGCACACATGTGGAAGTCAGAGGACAGTTTGCGGGAGTCAGTTCTCTCCATCCACCATATGGGTGGCAGGGATGGAACTCAGGTCATCAGGTCTAGGTTTAACCAGCACTTTCACCCACTGAGCTGTTTGCTAGGCCATCTGCTTTGTTTGTTTATGGAGTGAGCGGCCATGGTAGTTTTCTTTTGTAGGGGAGAGGGCAGAGAGAGAAACAGAGTGTTTGACAGGGGTTGAGTGTAAGGAAATGCATGCGCAAGCAGCAATATTAATAGACTGTAAAGTCGGTGATAATGGGAAGAGGAAAGAGAGCCAATGACATACACGGCTCTCTATCGTGATGACACATGACGTGGCAATGTGAACTTATCCCATTGGCAGCCTGCTGGAAGGTAGGAGGGCTGCTGAGCAGAAAAAAGGGGTCAAGTTACTAACTGATTGACAAGTCAGTGAGACTCCTGACAGTACAAGCCATGGGAGTGTGTCTGCTCATCCCAGTCACCTAAAGAATCACGTGCATGGGGTGGGAGGCAGCCAATCAGGCTAAGAACAGTGTGCATG
>JADRCD010220461.1:0-25600 GCA_019843815.1 Montemys delectorum
AACCAAAATATAAAATGTACAGAACAAAGAATGAATATTAAAAGCTGCAAGGGAAAAGTACCAAGTAACATAAAAAGGCAAACCTAATCAAAATTAAACCTGACTTTTCAACAGAGACTCTAAAAGCCAGAATGGCCTGGGACAATGTATTACAGACCTTATGCCACATAGATGACACCCAATACTACTATTCCCAGCAAAACTTTCAATCGGAATAGATAGAGAAAACAATATATTCTATGAAAACCTAAATGAAGACATTATTCTTCCACTAATCCAGCCCCTACACAGGATACTAAGAGGAAAAGCTCAACCCCATGAGGTTAACTGCACCAAAGAAAGAAATCAATCAATCAATCAATCAATAAATTCATAAGAGCAAAACTAAAGTAGAAACATTTCCTTGAGCACACACATGCAAACACACACATACACACATACACACATATACACATACACACACACACATACACACACACACACACACACACACACACAAAGACCACCAACATAAAATAATAGGAATCAACAGTCCTTGATCATTAAAACCTCTCAACATCAAAAGACTCAATTTCCAAGTAAAAAGACAGAAGCTAATAGAGTGGATGGCTAAAATGGATCTATTATTCTGCTCCATAAAGGAAAGACACCTCAGCAACAAAGATATATATTACCTCAGAGGAAGGGGCTAGAAAAAGGTTGTTCAATCTACTGCATCCAGGAAACAAGCTAGAATAGCCACTATAATAGGTAAGTAAGTAGATTTTACACTAAAGGTAATGGAAAGAGATGGGAAAAGATACTTCACTCTTGTCAAAGGAAAAAACAAAACAAAACATTAAGAGGACATCTTAATTCTGAATATCTATACCTTAAATGTAAGGGCACCACACATTTGCAAAAGAAACACATTACTAAAACTGAAATCACACATCAAATGCCACATATTAATAGTGGGAGACTTCAACACCCCCTCTCACAGTTGGCCAAGTCATTAAAACAAAATGAACAGAGAAATATTGATATTAACAGGCATTATGAATCAAAGGAACCACAGGGCATTGGTGGCGCATGCCTTTAATTCCAGCACTTGGGAGGCAGAGGAAGGCGGATTTCTGAGTTCAAGGCCAGCCTGGTCTACAGAGTGAGTACCAGGACAGCCAGGGCTACACAGAGAAACCCTGTCTTAGAAAACAAAAACAAAAACAAAAACAAAAACAAAGGAACCTATTAGATAGTAGATATCTACATAATATTTCACCCAAACACAAAAGAATATATAAAGAACTCAAGAAGTTAGACACCAACAAACCAAATAAACCAATTAATTTACAGAATACAGACCTAAACAGAGAATTCTGAACAGAGGGATCTTGAATGGCCAAGAAACACCAAGAAATGTTCAATCCCTTTAGTTATCAAGGAAATGCAAATCAAATTCACTCCGAGATTTCACCTTACACCTATCAGAATGGTTAAGATAAATCATTCAAGGGATAGCGTATGCTGGCAAGAATGTGGAACATTGGGAACGCTCCTCCATTGCTGATGGGAGTGCAAGCTTATACACACACTCTGGAAATCAATTGGTCCATTTCTCAGAAAATTTGGAATAATTCTCCCATAAAGACCCAGCTGTACCACACCTGGCCATGTGCCCAAAAGATGCTCAAGTATACCACAAGGACACTTGTTCCACTATAGCTTTAGTAGCTTTATTCATAATAGGCAGAAACTGGAAATAACCCAGATGTCCTTCAACTGAAGAATGGATGAAGAAAATATACTACATTTAAAAATGGGAGACTATCCATTTACTAAAAGCAAGGGCATTATGAAATTTGCAGCCAAATGGATGGAAGTTACAAATATCAACCAGAATGAAATAACTTAGACCCCAAAGGCATGCATGGTATGTAAATGCTTATAAGTGATTATTACCCATGAAATACACCAATGCTACAAGTCACAACAACAAGGAGGGCCCAAGGGAGAATGCTTGAGTCTTACTCAGAAGGAGAGATAAAATAGTCATCAGAGATGGATGGAGGGAGAGGAGGTGGGGCTTCTAATAAGATGTATGGAGAGCTAGGGATAAAGAGCTGGGAGAACAAACAGAAACAGGTGTTGTATTGTAGGGAATCTCTAGGATGCTCCAGAGACTTGGTATGGGAGAGAGTCCAAGGAGTCTAAGATGGTAACTTTAGCTGAAACTCATAGCAGTAAGGATAGGGAGGCTGAAGTGGCCACCTTCTATAGCCAGGCATGGCTTCCAGAGGAGGCATAAGAACACTAACCCACTCACAGAAGCTTTGTCCCAAAATTTATATTGGAGGGAGAAAGATGGGATCGAGATTGAAGGACCAATGACTGGGCCAACATGAGACCCATCTCAATGGAAAAAAAAAAAAGATCTCTGAAACTATTAATGATACTTTGTTATATGTGCAGAAATAGCTTAACTGTGTTCTGAGAGGCCCCATCTAGCAGCTGACTGAAACAAAGTCAGAGATCTAAAGCCAAATATTTGATCGAACTTAAGGAGTCTTCTAGAAGAGTTGTTGGAAAGATTGTGGGATCCAGTAGGGAACTGCACACAAGAAGACAAACAGAGTCAACTAACTGGACCACTGAGGGCTTTCAGAGACTGAACCACCAACCAAAGAGCTTACTTGCATTGGATCTAGGCCTCTTGCACATAAATAGTAGATAAGCATTTTGGTCTTCATGCAGGTCCCCCCCCAAAATGGAACAGAGAATGTCCTTAACTCTGTTGCTTGCCTGTGGATACTATTCCCCAAACTGGGCTTTCTTCTTTGGCCTCATAGAAAGAGGATGCAGCTAGTCCTGCAGTGATTTGATGTACCTGTGTGTGTTGGTTTCCAGGGGGACCTCCCTCTTCTCAGAGGAGAAGGGGAGGGAAATATGGTAGGGTCTCTGTGAGTGGGAGGTGGAAGGAGAGGATTTAGCTGCAATTGGAATGTAGAGTGGATAAATACATTAATTAATGGGAAAAGCTAAAATAAAGCAAAGAATAAGTATAACTACACCTCAATATATGCAAAATTATACATATGTATATATGCTTATCATATTAAAATTATGCTATTTATATGCATAAAATATTTTCTCTTGTAAGAATTTCTCTTTACTCTCTAAATAATGAAAATGTTTTAATATATGTGTTAAACCAATTTGCAGATATGAATGTTTAGATTCTGTTTAAGAAATATATGCTTACTATTACTGTGATTGTTGTGAATTGTCTATTGTGTTACTTTTAATAATTAAATTTGTAACTGGATAGAAAACATGAAAAAAAATCTGAAATGAGAAGGGCGCATGCCTTTAATCTTAGCACTTGGGAGGCAGAGGCAGGTGGATTTCTGAGTTTGAGGCCAGCCCTGGTCTACAGAGTGAGTTCTAGGACAGCCAGGGCTACAAGAAAAGTCCTGTATCCAAAAAGAAAAAAAGAAAAAAAAAGTAAAAGAAAAAAGAAGTGAACCTACCTAGAGAAGTAAGTTGAAGGACCTTTGCTAGTGTCAAGCTGCCATCCGCGGAGGAGTCTAAGGTTACAAGTACAAAGATTACAAGTGTTCAATTGGAATCATAGGATCAGAAGTGAGGAGGACACAACATCTTTCTCAAAACCAGGATTACCTGGGACCATCAGGACCCAGGCACCAGGGACTCCTCGAGACCAGTGGCTCAGGTTCCTTCTGGTATGTCTGGGCTGGTGCCCCAAGCACACCTAGAGCACAAACTCCACAGCCAGTCACACAACACTCAGAGGAAGCTCCACTACCAGGTGCTCTAACACATCCAGGATCCCAGGATCCCAGGACCTTAGTCACACGAGGAATCCAGGGTCCAAGAGGCAGATTGACTCCCAGGAGCTCTGACACACCCAGAATCTCTGGATCATAGGATTCCAGAATCACAGAATCACAGAGACAGCTTGACTCTGAGGAGTTCTGACACAACCAGGATCACAGAAAAGACAGGCTCCAGTCAGATTTAGCAAGGGCAGGTAGCACTAGAGATAACCAATGATGCAGGGCAAGCATAAGAATATAAGTAACAAAAACCAAGGTTACTTGACATCATCAGAACCCTATTGTCCCACCATAACAAGTCCTGGGTATTCCATCACACTGGAGAAACAAGATTCAGATCTAAAATCACTTCTCATGATTATGATAGAGGACTATAAGAAGGACATAAATAACTCCCTTAAAGAAATACAGGAGAACACAGGTAAACAGCTAGAAGCCCTTAAAGAGGGAACACAAAAATCCCTTAAAGAATTACAGGAAAATACAATCAAACAGGTGAAGAAAATTAACACCATCCAGGATGTAAAAATGGAACTGGAAACAATAAAAAAAAATCACAAAGAGAGACAACTCTGGAATTAGAAAAACTAGGAAAGAGATCAGGAGTCATAGATTCAAGCATCACCAACAGAATATAAGACATAGAAGAGAGAATCTCAGGGGAAGATACCATAGAAAACATTGACTTAACAGTCAATGAAAACACAAAAAGCAAAAAGCTCCTAACCTAAAATATCCAGGAAATCCAGGATGCAATGAGAACACCAAACCTAAGGATAATAGGAATAGAAGAGAGTGAAGATTTCCAAATTAAAGGGCCAGTAAATATCTTCAACAAAATTATAGAAGAAAACTTCCCTAACCTAAAGAAACAGATGCCCACGAACTTCAAAAAGAGTATAGAACTGCAAATAGACTGGACTAGAAAAGAAATTCCTCCCATCACAAAATAATCAGAACAGCAAATGCACTAAACAAAGAGAATTTTAAAAGCAATAATTGAAAATGTCAAATAACATACAAAGGCCATCCTATTAGAATTATACCAGACTTTTCAGTAGAGACTATGAAAGCTAGAAGCTCCTGGATGTCATACAGACCCTAAGAGAACACAAATGACAGCCCAGGCTACTATACCCATTAAAACTCTCAATTACCATAGACAGAGAAAACAAGATATTCCATGACAAAACCAAATGTATACAATATCTTTCCACAAATCCAGCCCTACAAAGGATGATAGATGGAAAACACTAACATAAGGAGTGAAACTACACCATAGAAGAATTAAGAAAGTAATCTTTCAACAAACCCACACAAGCATAATTCCACTTCTAACAACAAAAATAACAGGAAGTAACAATCATTTTTCCTTAAGATCTCTTAATATGAAAATTAATTAATATTACCAACATATTCTAATTGATTGAAATCCAAAAATATGAGGAATTAGAAATTTGTTGGTTGTCATCCAGTGATTACTCTAATTTGATAATTGGAGAAATAGGTCCAATATTGTACAATCCATAAACACTTTCTGCTTGTTTGTACGGGACAGTGTCTTGCTGTGTACCACATAATGCCTTGAAATCATGCTTTTTCTATCTCAGGCTCTCTATTAATAGGATTACTTATTTGATGATTTTACACTATACTATGGTTTTCAGAATAGCTTACATATTTCTAAATTATTTATACAGCTAAAAGAGACATAGACAATTAATTTGGGAGGTGGCTTGTAAGAGAACAACAAAGAATGAGACTGAATGTTTTGTTTGATATTTATAATTATTGAATCAATTTTGAAGAAGACTTTATAAGTTACTCTTTTTCTGAGATGAATGTTTTTCAAAATCATCACAGCCAATGAACCAGAATCTTACCCTCACCTAATATCTGTGCCACCCTCCAAGCAGAACAATTGTTCCTTGAAACAATTGATAAATGACTTCGTGGATAGACTACCTTACGACATACACCATTTCTTAAATGAATATAATCTGTTCCATATGGGGTTGAGAATAGAGACAATCACTCAAGTCAAATACCTTTGACCATGGCAGGAAGTCTGTATCCAAATAATCATTCCTACAGTTCATTCCTTGGCACAGCAGAACTATCAACTCTTAGCTACTATGGAGGTAAAATCCTTTGGTGATGTGAAGGACATTGAAGTACAGCTTTATTACAATGATCTTTTAGAACAATGTCTAAAAATTGTTCTTATTTTGAGCTTGTACCACAGTAAGAGACAAGATTTTAAGCTGTACTAAAAACAAAACAAACAAAAGAAGAGTTAAGTTGAAATATGGCATCTCTTACAAGTGAGGCTGTGGCATGCTTGACTCTGCTTTACCATGTCTTACAAGTAGGAAACTAATGGAGTGATTACAAATGGCAACAGAGGCAAATGACCTTACAGATTCAGATGAAAACTAGTAATAATATCCAATATAGCTTTGAGGGGGTGACAAGGAAATAGAACCAAGCTACGTCCATAATGAGTTACAAATGAGATGGCATACATCTTTATGCTGTGTCAGAGTCACAACCATACCATATCAAGTTGAAAATGTCATCATTCTCTAGAGAGTTGGGTATGTTTAATTGGTAATCTAATTTTTATTTTTTGTGATATACCTTGGTTGATTGGTCCTGTAATAAAAATAAGAAGCCTTTTGGGAGATTGTGAACTTGCAACCACCAAAAAAAGAAAAAAAGAAAGGAAAAAAAAAAGAGTGAATCTAGTAACTATCAATTTAAACCTGTGTTTCAAAGCTAGAACTAAATAATTATAAATGCCTGGAGCAGTCATTAGTTGGCCACTCCAATATGACCCATATCACCTTTACTCCAGCATCTTGCAGGCAGGACAAATTATAAATATAGGTTTTGTGGCTAGGTTGTTTTCCCAATCATTCCACTAAAAGTCTTGCCTGATTACAGGAGATGGCTTGACCAGGCTCCATAGCCCCCATTACTAGGAATAGGGTCATCTTTGTAGAATCCTAGGAGTTTCCACCTGGTTTACTGAAAATAAATTTAAGCATTGGAAATAGCACAAGTTTTTTATGGTTACATATAAAATAATTAAATTAACAATGTTAGCTAATAATTTTCTCACTCATTTAGTTTTGTGACTGAAAAATTTAAAATAGATTATAACTATTATATAATTTATAACATATTAACTTTTATAATTTCAGTGTATGTATGGCTACAGACTTCAGATAGAATAAGAGCTTTTAAAGCCTACCAACTTTTAACACCTATGCTAGTTTACATCACTTGACACAGCCAGAGTCATCTGAAAGGAATGTAGAGGAAGGGGCAAGGGGAACCCCTAGAAAGTCCCAGAGAACTGGAATGTGAGAGACTCCCAGGACTCAATGGGGATGACTTTAGCCAAAATACCCAACAGTGGGGAGAGGAAAATGTGGAAGTATAAGCCAAGGAAACACGTTTCTTCCCAAAGTTGCTTTTGTTCATGGTGTTTCTCTATAGAAAAGGTTTACTAAGGGCTCCTAAGACAACACCTAGAATAATTATATTTGTATTTAATTAATCAAGGCAGTATTTTATGTACTCTGGGCTTGCTATGAACAGGCTATGATGCTGAGGCTAAGGATGCCTATTAATATATTTAATTTTTAAGTGTTGGAATTAAAGATATCTGGAACATCCTGGTGATCTACAAAATGCTGAGAATAGAATCCAGGACTTTACAAATATTTGACAAAAACTCTACCAATGTAGCTACTTCCTCAACTCTAAAACTATTTACATATAATTATATTTTTACTCCAGTCATATTTTAAATAAAAGTAATGTATATGTCAATATTTCTAAAGTCAGTATTAATCAGTACATGATACACACAAAGGCTTAAAAGCAATCTTATCCTTTATATTTAAAAAAAATAGAGAAAAGCATTCTTCTCTAATCTTTGTGAATTACCTCCTTTATTTAGGAATAAGGAGCAAAAATAAAATAAACAGTGTTGCACACACACAGTAAGCCCTCATAGATAACAATGAAAATATTTTAAACTAATAATCTATACATTGAGAATGGCATTTAAAACTATTTTTAAGATATATATATATCTTAAAAGATAAATATATACATATATAAGATATCTATATACATATATATATTTTATATATATATGTGTATATATATATCTTTTAATGTGTATACATATATGTATATATGTATGTGTATATACATATATATATACAAATATTTTGCTATTATGTTGTAAATACATCATGTGTATGCCTGTAGAGCTAAGGAAGTACCAGAATCCACATCCATAAAACTAGAATTGTGAATGCTTGTGAGCCGTCAAGTGAATGATATTGAGCGTCCTCTGACATAATGGTTCTAATGGCAGAGGGGTTGAAAAACATTTATTTTTGAATATTCTAAGTGTATCATTTCTCTTCACTTAGGTCTTTCTTCACCCTCTATACACATGTTTTTGCTCTCTTGCAAATTCATAAGTAAATACCACTTCTATTTCCTTAGATGAAGTGTTGAGACCAGAGCTATACCCAAGATATGAAAGTACATGGCTTGAGCGGTGCTCAGAGCTTTTCGTTCTTTGTTCTATCCATAGTCCTAGGCCAGGAAGCTTTTAGCTTCTTAATCTCTAATCTTCCAAGCTGACTGATTCAATCTAGCTTCTCTTGGCTTCTGACTGAAATGTTCTGCTTGGCTTCCTAGTAACATTGGCAATATGTTCTAATCTTCTGGCTCTTTCTCATTCTTTGCCTTATTGTGCCTTCCACTTATTATTATATAATTAACTGGTGTGCTCTTCTCTTATGGAGATATTAAAGATTTCATAGTCTTTATCATTCTGTCCTGAGTTGAATGAGCTTGCCCCATAAACACAGGTCTTTATGCACTTGTCTGCCAGTTGGTAGTGTTATTGGGGAGGTAAAGGAACTTTTGAGAAGTGGAGTAGTACAAGCAGATGTTCCCTCAATTGGAGCTTGCTTTAAGTATTTATAGTTTTGTCCCATTTCTTGCACACTTTCTGCCTTCCTGTTTGATGTAAAAATTTTGATCTCTCAGCTTTGTGCTATCTCTCATGTGACTTGCTGCCACACTCCCCAACCATGATGGTTCCTCTTGAAACACTATATCAGATGAGCCTTCCTATAATAGTCTGTTGTCTTTGTATTTTATCACAGCACCAGAAAAATATCTAATATATTTGCAAGGAACCTTAGAAATTCTCTGATTTTATAAAGTTGTTGTTCAGATGAGAAAACATTTTCACAGCATGTTAACTGAAAATATTAGCCGAAACATTAAGATATCAGTTAAGGTGGCCTTGCTAAAGAGCTCACTTAAAAATTTCCTTTAAAGATTTAGATTGTAACAGTTAAATAATAAAAGACAAATTTATGTTTATTTGCTTTAGCTTGACACTAAAAAACTTCACAAAGTTAATTGTAGAATAAAACTTCACAAAGTTAATTGTAGAATATGAATTGATTAATTATGTATTAAGGAGTTTTGTAGATAGAAACTCCGTGCAATGTTGAGGATACAGTAACAAATACCTTTAGATGGAATTATTTTTCATTCCTATAGAACCATGTACTGTGAAAGAACTATTATCATATACCTATTATTTATGTTAAGTAAATAATTGATTGTACATTGAAGAAAATTAGGTTATAAAATATTGAAATATGTAAAATGATATATAGAAAGGAATGCTATAGTTGGAAAACAACCCTGTTATTTAAGGGCAATAAAAGATGAGAAAGGAAACTCACTCAAAAAATAATCTTGAGGTTAGTAATAGTAACAATGGTAGAAAGTAGGATTAGAGGTAACTGCAAGTTAAATTTCGGCCAACACTTACAGATTATAGCCAAAATATTTGAGGTATTTTATTTTAGTCTATTTCGAAAAGTAAAGCTTCATAGACTTGGATAAGCTCTATGAAATCATACTTATTATACTTTATACTTTATACTTATTTATTACTTACAATATTTATGTTATAGCTCCTTTGGTAGGTATAATATTGACCTTCATATGGCTGCTATAAAAACATGAATTATACAAGATCTAGATAAAAATATCACTTATGAAGTGCATCATGCTTAGTGTTCTTAATGATGTAATGCTTAAATCACTCCTATGACTATACCTTATCTAGATTAATATTTTCTTTAAGGCATAAATACTTTCTAGACTAAATATCCCTCATGAAATCCACACTGTCTAGATAAGGGTATCCCTCTACATAAAGATATCCCTCATAAAATATACATGCTGTCTTGATAAGGTTATCCTTCCTGCAGCATACACTCTCTAGATATTGATATCCCTCATGAAGTATAAAATGCTAGATGGGGAGATACCTTGTGAAATACACACTGCCTAGGTAATAATATCTCTCATGAAGCACCCATGTAATTAATAAGAAATAAGCATTTGAGTTTTATGAGATCTCTAGTTTCTGAAGCCAATGATCTTCAGTCATGGGATTACAATCTTGCTGACTTTATTCATCTATACACACATCCCACTGTTATATCAATAGACCTGTCATATCATACAGCCCAGTATTCATTATTACATGGCAATGAGTTTTAAATATTCATGGAATGATCCTTTGGAAAACATAACTAAATATATATATATAATTTTATACAATTATTTTGATGGTTTAATAATAATATAATAAAAACAAAGGAACAGGGATTTGTTTTAGTTTTTGTTTTTTTATTTTATTTTTTTTTCTTTTTCTTTTGGAGGAGAACCTGGGAAATGAGATGTTGTAAATAAAGAAAACATCTTATAAAAAGGAAAACATTATTAATGGTTTATACACCTCTAAAATTTTATACCTTAAAATATGTTAAACCTCCTAAGCAGTAGGAAATATCGTAAAGATTTTTTTTGCCAATAGAACTATGTCAGGAAGGATTAATCTCTCTCTCTCCCTCTCTCTCTCGCTCTCATCCTCCTTTTCCTTTCTCTTTCTCCTCCTCTTCTCCCTTCTAGAAAACATGGTAAACATATCCTCATGACAGTTCAGAAGTGCCAGTGGAATTTTGAGTAAGCAATTTGAGTTGTAGCTTGCAGGCACAAGCTGTGCGCCAAAACACTCATGTCATCGTACAGATTGCTTTCTTCACTTTGTCATCCTTTGAGCATATGTCACTCAAAATGTGTGACATTACATCAGCTGAAGTTGTTGAGATTTTCATATTATCATAGACTGTGTATTCAACAATTTTACGTAATAAATAAAAACTTCAAGGAAGCCAAGAAGAACAAGATATAAGCAAAGATGTTTTGATCACTTAATTTAGGAAAAAATTGAATAACAACAGACTTTTGTTTATGTTTATTATATGGAATCTGGGTATGTCTATATGATTAATTAAAATTAGATGTTCATTTTTAAAATTTTTATTCTTTCTTTTTATACATCCCATTCCTCCACTCCTTCTAGTCCCTCCCCTCTCCTCCAGCGAATTTGTGTTTTACCTTTTTGTTGGCAGTTGAACTAAAGACTTCAGAATGTTAAGCATCTGAATTATATCTTTGGGCTGTGTAAAAATTATTTAAATATGTTGCAATAGATGATTGGTGTCAAAGAAGAAAACCTATAAAAGAAAGCATGTATTTTTCACATACATATATTTTTGAATCATCACATGCTTTCTCAAGTCTAAGTAAGATGGTATCTTATACAGTAAATTAATCTTTTATCACTTCCTACTAGTCACGTTTATGTGACAATGAGTTTAAAAATATCAAGAAGAATAACAAGACATAAAATGTTTTGAAATTAATTCAGGCTTTTATTTTCATCATGAGAAGATTTTCTGTGTAATTTTTATAATTATAAATTATATTGTATAAACCTAAGTATTTTGTCAAAATATTCTTACTGAATAAGGAGAGGAAAGAAATGAGCTGCTTAAAGTATCTCCATATTAATTTCCTATGGTCTCAAAGTGAAGTTTGTAGCAATTGAAATAAATCATGCATTAATCAGTATTATTCATAGAGATAGATCAATAAACTAACTACAGATTAGTGACAGACGGATACACAAACCACATAGACAGATTTATTAATGAAAATTAGAAAAATAGAAAGTCACAAGATATCTAAAGGAAAGAAGTTATCAATGGAACTGTGTTATGTAGTTATACGTGCTAGAAATTCTGGGATGCTGCTCACTAGTCAATTCTCTTATGCATCTCCAATCCAAGGGATCCATGATGTTATCCACAGTATAAATTTTGTGACCCATCAACTTAAAGAAATAGAACGAAGTGTAGTATCTTGCTGATAAATATGTAAATCATAAGTTCTAATTTCCTAAGGCAGGAAGAAAAGACTGTCTCAACACGAAGGAAATTCTTTCCTTTTTCTTTTTTCATTTCCTTACACTCTGACAGAAGAGAGCTAGTACAAGAGTGAATATGAGTGTGTAAATATATAGGTATTTAAATAAATGTATATATATATGTGTGTGTGTGTATGTATGTATGTATAAATATATGAGGGCAATCATTTAAGTGAATTTGGGTGTGTACGTAAGTGATAACATACATAAATTTGGCATATATTGAAGTGCACTCATGCAGGTGTGACTTACTGTGCATGTGTTTGCTTTTGTGAGTTGTGCATGCTATATGAATTCTGTACATGTGTGAAAATGTTCATACGCTTGTGCATGGGATATAGTCAAACTGTTATTATGAATATATGCATGTATGTGAAGGTATTCACATATTGTGTGCAGTCATTATGCATATGACTGTGTTCATTTAAGTCTTTGTATCATTCTGTGGTGTGCTCATAGATAAAGTTTGTGAATATGTGAGTGTTTTCCTGCACATATATGCATGCTTGTACTATATATTAAGATGATGTTTTTGGTAGGACTTTGTGAGCCTGTGTATAGGTGTCTTATTGAATGTGTGCACACATGTGTGAGTGTACATATAAATGTGCATTATTGTAATTAAACGAATCTGTTTGTGAGCATTTGAGTATCGAGTGATTAGGTAAGAGGAATGTATGTTTGCAGAATATTTGTACCCATGTTCTAGAGTGTGAATAGATGAATGTGCTTTTTAGAACGAATATATGAATCTGTACATGGATGTTTTAATGCATGCACGTTTACATCCAAGTGTTTGAAGTAGTATATGAATGTGACTATAAATGAGGTCTCAGTGCATTGCATGAGAGTGTGCACATGTGAGCTAATATTTGAATGCTGAAGTCAGTGTTTGAAAAAAACGCTATCTGAATATGTGCATTTGAATATGTTATGGTGATGTTAACTGTGTTATTGTTCTTGTGTATATATGTATTTAAGATGATGTATATGTCGTTGTGTGAGATGAGTTTCAGAGTATGAGACTGTTTTCATGAGGGTGCATATAAAGGTATGTGCATGCATGTTTTAATTTGTCATTGGGTGTGTAGGTTATGCTTATGTTCATATCTAAGCAAATATCATGCATGTATATGTAATTCTGTAAATATGACTGTAAGTGTGAGCATGCATGTATGTGTGTGTGACAGTCTAAGTTTTGAGTATGTGTGCTCTGCAGTCTGTGTATATGTGTTGTTTTGCATGTGTGAGTAGAGAGATATGGGTACACATATGTGCATGGAAATAAGAGGTATAAAGTTGTGCATATATAAGTTTGTGTGTGACAGAGAAAAAGAGTTGATGAGAACAAGTATTTTTGAGTATGTATGTGTTTGTGCAAGTTTCATTTGTCCTCTTTTGAATGGTTTTATTAATTAAAATATCTCCCAACCCTTTTCTGAAAATTTTATTACCTTGTAATATCCAGATGATAATTTTTGACTTTTAAAAGGTCTAATAATAAATAATAGAGAATATTTAATTATAATAAACTTTCAATTGACATACTAATAATAACCCAGTGTGTAAGTGATATATTATATACATTTGTGGTAGTTTTAAGAGACTAGACCCCATAGGCTCACATATTTCAATTCTTGTTCTATAGTTGTTGGAAACTATTTGGGAAGGTTAGTAGGATTCATAGGTATATTATAAGAGATTGGCATTAAGGTTTCTCAAACCCACTCGACATATTTCCAATTAGTTTATCTATCTGTCTGTCTTTTTGTCTACCTGTCTGTTCAACTATCTGTCTCTCTATCTCTCTATCTCTCTATCTCTCTCTCTATCTATCTATCTATCTGTCTGTCTGTCTGTCTGTCTGTCTGTCTGTCTGTCTTTTTGTGCACCTGTCTGTTCATCTATCTATCATCTATCTATCTATCTATCTATCTATCTATCTATCTATCTATCTATCTTTCAGTCTCTCAATCAACTATTGCTATGTCCCCTTATCACCATCTTCTATTATCTATTCTCTCTCTCTTTCTGTTTCTCTCTTTTTCTCTCTCTTTCTTGCCTCATATCTCAAGATGGAAGCTATCAACTACTTCCCCATTGCCATACCTGACTGCCTGCTGCCATGGCTCCTACAAGGGCCATCATGGACTTCTCCTCTTGAAACTGCAAGCAAGGCTGCATTTATATGGTTTCCTTTATAAGTTGCCTTGATCATGGAGTCTATTCCTAGCAATAGGAAAATAACCATATCATGGTTCAATAAAAGATATGTCTTAATAATTATCAATAAAACTTAAGAAAAATATTTAGTCATGAGTTTAGGAATATACTGATAAGTGTGAGTTTAAGAATTATTCATTTTTTGCATAGTTAATGATAACTAAGTTGTATTGCAAAACAAAGTGGTGGTTATGAGAGACAATATCCTTGAAATTTTTTCTTATAAAAATTTTATCAATAATGCATTATGAAGCGATGAAATTAACAGTGTGATAATTATTATTTACTGAAACATCCCTGAATCTTTAGGCATCACAGATGAGACAATTTTTCATCTTCTTTTTATAGCCAGAAAGAACAATCAAGAGCTGGGTCATATCAGAACAAAAATTCAAGGAGGAAAACCTGGATTTCGAGAGGAAGGTCATCAGGACAGTGAAAAAAAGCTGTGTCTCCCATAAAATACCCACTGACCCATCTGACTCAGGATAGTGTTTCTTCTGTGATACTTTAGAGGTTTCTTAGGATATACGTGAACGACTGGTAATGATGCTATATAAAATAATTAATACTACATTTTACTGAACTACGCCACCTCTTTATGACTAGTACAGTTTCAAAGCTACAGTAATGTTGGGAACCTTTATATCTTATCGTCTACTCCATACATTCTAGAACTTTTTCTAGAATGCTTATAACATTCTCTTTCTGTTCCTGGATTGGGAGTGCAGAATAGTCATAGCTCATACAAATGTCCTTTCTTTGATGTGGGTTCTGCTACCCAGTCATTTTTTTTCATATAGACCACAAGTCTGACAATTTAGATAGTGAAACATTATATAAGACTAGTCTTCTTATATCACATATATAAATACATACGTTTAAAATGATAAACCAAATATGGAAATAAACTGTTTCATTAGTACTAAATTAGAAACTAATGACTTAAGCAAATAACTACTAATATGTAATTATCTGTTATCTAGAAAGGATTTATAATACCAAAATCCTTAGAATTCGTGATATAAGTGTAATAGATCATTGCTTTCTTAGAAATTAGAGTATGCCATTTGACATATATCAAGCAGGTAAGGCCTTCTTTATAAAATATATGATAATTATCATCTCATAGAGTCTTGAGTCAATAATAAATTTTCTGGCTTGGTTTCCATAAAATCTGAGGGGAGAAAAGGCATTAATCATATTTAATAAAAATTTACAGTGAGAGGAGTCTAGATATGCTTTCCAACAGTGCTTTACTGTTTATCCACCAAAGTGCAACTCAAGAAAAAGCTTCTTGAGTAAAGGGGTTGAGTAGCTTAGGAGACAGGCATTGATAAATGTCAATATTGTAATTATTTCTGTTCCACTATGTGACTCACAATGCAAAGGTCTGCCCTCTGCCACTGGCACATGTGAAAGAAAGTGGCTTCCTTGCTAGTTAGGAGTCCTTTGCTCAGTTTATAGCCCCGTCAGGTAACACCTGTGTACAACTCACTTCTGATCTGCCTGATTTATGTTCCTGGATTAGAGCCTTCACAAATATAGACTTCTCCGTGACATGTGGTTTTATGTCATTTTCTCGTAGATAAGATTAGTATAAGTAATAACTAGGGTTTGTATGTTCTACTTGTTATAGTTAAGCTCTTATGAATATTAACATTAATATCAAATAATTTATAAAGTTTTGCTGCAGTAAAACAATGAGAAATTCTTATTGAATATCGAAAAGTTTACTCGGATTCCTTTCCTCCATTTCCCCATCCATTTAGTACAAATGAGTGTAAATGAGAATGCAACAGAGAAGCAATGGATTTCATTGTGACAAAATTTTGTTTGAGTGCATTTGGTAACTCCATCAAATTCTTCTGTTTATACCAATTGGCTCTAGAATTTGATATTTTATCAACAAGAAATTGTATCATAATAACATGAACTTCCACAGGCTGAGAATAAATTTTAAATGTATCAGTTGCAAGGAGAAAGGTGGCACTGTGTTTTGGCCAATGCTTTACCATTGCTTGTGCAATATAGATGACAAATATTATAAAACATAAATTAAACTAGACACAAATCAGTAGTGAACACTATTCCTTACAGTAAAACTCTACCACTCACTATTTTAATACCAAGACTCTGCATGAGTTTCTTCTTCTTTTACATGTTCATGGATCTCTGTGTATTCCTAATTCAGAATTAGTTATCCTTTTATTACACATTACCAACAGTTACAATCTTATCACAGCAGACATTTAATATCACCCTATGCTCCGGTTCATAGACTCTCATGAGGATGTTGCCCATTTAGTGGCTGAGATTTCAGTGTTTTCTGAATTCTCTATATGTGAAAAATATTTGGGAAATGTTGATTTCCCACATTCCAGCAAGACCTCTTTGCTGGGCTGTTTCATGGGATGTGAGTTGAATTCAGAGAATCACTGACATGGTGTAAGAAATGATCTCCTAACCCATTTTCTAACTTCCAAAATGACATCATTTTTTTCTGTGCTATTATCTGTGCTATTTAGTGCATGGGATTCAGGAATATCAGAAGCAATAATGGAGTGCCAAGGTGTGACTATTAGGAATAACTGGACTTTATATTCTAGGCCTCCTACAATGTAATTTATAGCTAGAGTTCATATAATCTAAGGGAGGTACCACTTATATATTCCTCTCTGGGTAAGTTTACTAAGTTTCTAAAGTAATTTAGTTTTTCATTTGCCATTTTAACTCAAATTTCATAAGTCTATAAACTTTTAATGTTGATGAATTCAATCCATTAAATTGGAATAATTGTCATCAATTCATACATTCTTTAACATCTTAAAATCTGTTCTTTTCTGACATTTTACTTTATTTTTATGGAGCAAAAGATTACATGTTAAATGTGAGCATGTACATTTAAAACTGTTACCATCCTTTTTATCTTAGAATTTATCATAGATTATTTTAAACATTAGAAAAAGGACTAGATAAAAATAAGAGAAAACCCTTCCCTTTTGTATATGAATGTTTAGGAGCATCTGGTATAGTCACCTATCACCAGCAATCATAAAAATAGTCATAGTATTCCTATCACATTCTCGACTTTTATTTCGACTGTCGTTGGTGCTACATTTTTTTTCTACAGGCTGTCTCTAATATTGAGTGACCTTTTTCTATAACAAACTGGTCTGAAATACTAACATGGTATAATGTCAAAGATCTCGCACCATCTGTCTCTGTATGCTCTGTGTATTAATCATTCATCCAAAAGGTTTTCATATATTCTTTAAAAGGCCACAGACCTTAGATCCATTATTACTGTTTCCTGCATCATTGTAATGTGATAAATCATTACAGTATTTGTATAGATAAGTAAATGTATCCCTGAAAACTTCAAATACAGATTATTCAACTGAGTAAATGGTGAACACTCTTAACTAAGAATCCATGTTTTATCACCAAAGGAAATATTAGCAGTCAGAATAAAGATACACTTTATCATTTAAAAAATAAAAATAGGATTTCAGCTAATACAGAATACATACAGATAGAAATGTTTTCTCTAACAGACAATATTCTGTTTCATATTAAATTCTTTTACAAGGACTATGCTGATATTAGAACTAGATGTCTCACTTTGCTGCTTAAAAAGATTGCTCTCACTAACTTCCTGGCAGCATGCTTCAGCACTTTCACTTTCCCTGTTAGTGAACAGCTATGTTCTGATTTAGACTTGATATTTTTATTACGCTTTCACTTCTTGAAAAGGATCTGTTGACATGAAAATACTTGCCAATTGGTCATAACAATAGAGCAGTTGGTATTTTCCATATATAATATCTACCGACTCCCCTAACAGCTCTCAAGCCAGAAACTGACATTTTAAAATAAATATTTCAAGAGGAGCTGGGCAACAAAGAACAAGAGTTTATTAGAATTTTAAACTTCAAAATTAGTGACCTTCATCTAAATTTATATATGAAAGAAAATTATTTGCATTATGAATCTCTGCCATATCTTATTGCTCTGTCAAAACTGTGAATAAGCTGTAACAAATGCTTTATTGTTTCTTGCTTGCTGCTTTGATGCTGAAGAAAAATAATCGTGTCTTAGAAAGGTGGTCTGAACTCTGGATGCTGTGTGTGCTATGCCTGTAATCCAAGAACCATGCCAAAGGAACCAAATCCTCATGACAATGAGATCATATTCCTATAGGACAATATTAAAATATTTGTTGCAAAAGATGGAATATATGCAGGAATGGTTGTCCATTGAGTAAGGAAGGAAGCAAGTTCAACAGGACTCAACAGCACATGCTGATTTAAACTTCTATAGTCTCATACCCAGCACTTTATTTTAGATATACTTAAGCATACATAGGATATATTTATCAGTAACAATTAATTTAATCCTTGTGCACCATAAATCTTAATGCATGTTTACATTGAAACTTTTTACAAAGTATATATTACATCTTCCATAAGATTGGTTCTATAGATTAAGAGACAATGTTCAAGATAATGATCTATGGAAAATGACTGAGATAAAAATATTCGTATGGGAGAGTCAGGGCTGACCTGGCTCTGTAGCACAGGTCACTAGGATATTAACTACAATCATTCCAAGCCTTCCTGGAAGAAAAATTTGTCCCTGAAGGAGACAAATCTACCCATTTAAGAGTCCTAGTACTTTGTTTCTCCTTCTAAGAAGGATCGAAATATCCACACTTTGGTCTTCCTTCTTCTTGAGTTTCTTGTGGTTTATGGATTGTATTTTGGGTATTCTGAGGTTCTGGGCTAATATTCACTTATCAGAGAGTGCATACCATGTGAGTTCCTGTGTAATTGACTTACCACACTCAGGATGATATTCTCCAGATCCATCCATTTCCCTAAGAATTTCATAAATTGATTGTTTTTAATAGCTAAGTAATACTCCATTGTGTAGATGTACCACACTTTCTGCATCCATTCCTCTGTTGAGGAACATCTGGGTTGTTTCTAGTTTCTGGCTATTATAAATAAGGCTGCTATGAACATAGTGGAGCATGTGTCCTTATTACATGTTAGAGCATCTTCTGAGTGTATGCCCAAGAGTGGTATAGCTGGGACCTCTGATAGTACTATGTACAATTTTCTGTGAAACTGCCAAATTGATTTCCAGAGTGGTTGTACCAGTTTGCAATCCCACCAGCAATGAAGGAGTGTTCCTCGTTCTCCACAACCTTGCCAGCATCTGCTGTTACCTGAGTTTTTGTACTTAGTCATTCTGACTCCTGTGAGGTGGAATCTCAGGGTTGTTTTGATTTGCATTTCCCATGGAAGGAGTTGCAGAGACAAACTATGGAGCAGAGACTGAAGGAAGGACAGTCCAGAGACTACTCCACCTGGGAATCCTTCTCATATTCAATCCTCAAACCCAGACGCTATTGTGGATGCCAGCAAGTGCTGGCTGACAGGAGTCTGATATAGCTGTCTCCTGAGAGGCTCTGCAAGTGCCTAAGTAATACAGAAGTAGAGGCTTACAGCCATCCATTGAACTGCGTACAGGGTTCCCAATGAAGAATCTAGAGAAAGGAGCCAAGGAGCTGAAGGGTTTGCTGCTCCTTAGGACGAACAACAATATGAACTAACTAGTACCCTCAGAGCTCCCAGGGACTAAACCACCAACCAAAGAGTACACATGATGGGACTCGAGACTCATGGCTCCAGCAGCATATGTATAACAGAGGATGGCCTAGTCGGTCATCAGTGGGAGGAGGGGCCTTTGGTAATGTGAAGGTTCTATGCCTCAGTGTAGGGGAATGCCAGGGCCAGAAAGTGGGAGAGGGTGGGTTGGTGAGCAAGGGGAGGAGGGAGGGAACAGTTTTTTTTTTTTTTCTGGAGGGGAAACTGAGAAAGGAGATATCATTTGAAATATAAATAAAGAAAATATCTAATAAAAAAAGAGTCCTGGTACATTTACACAATGGAGTACTAATCAGCTATTAAAAATGATGAATTATGAAGTTCTTAGGCAAATGGATGGAATTAGAAAATATCATCCTGAGTGAAGTAACCGAATCACAAAAAAACACACATGATATCCAGTCACTGATAAATGGATATTAGCCCAGAAGTTCAGAATACCCAAGATATAATTCACAGACCACATGAAAATCAAGAAGAAGGAAGACCACAGTGTGAATACTTCTTAGAAGGGGGATCAAAATACCCATGGTAGGTAATACTGAGACAAAGTTTAGGGCAGAAACTGAAGGAAAGTCCATCCAGTGACTGTCCCACCTAGGAATACATCCCATATACAGTTACACAACCCAGACACTATTGTGGATGCCAACAAGTGCTTATTGATAGGAGTCTGATATAGCTGACTCCAGAGAGGCTCTGCTAGTGCCTGACGAATACAGAGGTGGATGCTCACAGCCTTTCATTGGACTGAGTACAAAGTTACCAATGGAGGAGCTAGAGAAAGGACTCAAGGAGCTATTTGGAGGAACAACTATATGAACTAACCAGTACCCTCAGAGCTTCGAGGAACTAAACCATCAACCAGAGTACACATGGAGGGACCCATGGCCCCAGCCGCATATGTAGCAGAGGATGGCCTTGTGGACATCAATGAGAGGAGAGGCCCTTGGTCTTGTGAAGGCTCTATGCCCCAGTGTGGGGGAATGCCAGGGCAGGGAAGCGGGAGTGGGTGGGTTAGTGAGCAGGGAGAGGGAGTATGGGATAGGAGGATTTTTCAGAGGGAATAATATTTGCAATGTAAATGAAGAAAACTCCTAATAAAATAACTAAGTAAATAAATAAATAAATAAATAAAACTGTAAAAATAAAAGAGTCCTGTTTTCTCTAGTGCTGATTTTTGAGCTCAGTAAACTCAAGCGCTCTACAGAGGGCTCTATATTCTAGTTTTACATTTTATATCCCACTAAATACATTCTAAAGGTTATCTATAAAATTAATTTAATGAAAGTTTTTATGTAATTAAAAAGCAAAACGTATTAACTTTTTTCCTTTAAAATTTTAAATTAATATCAAATGTAGTTACGCATATGATCCCAATTGCTCATGTACTTATGTACTCTGGTTATATTGTTTCTAATAATATATTTAAAGTTGTCTTATTATCTCAGGTTTCCTGACTTTACAGTAAGTCTTACTAACATTCATTTTTTATCGAAGAAACTAGCTGATGTTGTCTATCCTAATTACATGAGGTACATATAGAGAAACAGAAATTTTTAGTCTCCAAGTTAAATTTACCAATTTTTAAAATGCTAAAATGCTATGATCCTATGAAATTTTTAAAGTGTTTTCTGACAAGATTTAGTCTCACATCCTGCTGCCTAGTGATAAGGTGTCAAATAACTTTTAGTGTATTTTCATGAATCAGAAGCTGGGAGCAGATCTCCAGAAGACCTCAGAAATCAGATCAACCCAATGACTTCCTAAGCTGAAGATCATCTTGAAATATGTCAATTATGCTGAATATTTTGAAAAATCACATGTAAAGAAAAATGAAGTTCTTTTTTTTAATTTTTATTAGATATTTTCTTTATTTACATTTCAAATGATATCCCCTTTCCTCATTTCCCCTCCGAAATCCCTTCTATCTTATCCCCCCTCCCCCTGCTCACTAACCCACCCACTCCTGCTTCCCTGTCCTGGCATTCCCCTATACTGGGGCATCAAGCCTTCATAGGACCAAGGGCCTCTCCTCTTACTGGCAAAGGTGGTACTACCATATCAGGAGACGTTTTCTTTGGTCTTTCTACTGGTTGGTTTGTTCCTTCTGTTTTGTTTGTTTGTTTTCTTGTCATTGTTTACTCTGAGTTGGCATGAAGTGAAAAGTTATAAGACCATGGACTTCAAAAGAAAGATTATTTATAGCTATACTTTACATAGTAAAGTGAAAATAAATGCTGTACAATTATAAAAAGCAAAACAACCTGATCAAATGTGAGGTGAAAAATGGCTCAGAAAAATAGAAATGAGATAGAACTGTGCTAAAAAGCTTGACAGAAAAGCACCTACAGAATATTGCCACTGAGCAATGTCATTTTACTTTCAGAAAGACAATCCTGTTTCCACAGTCATGATCCTCTACTGTAAATGATGAAGAAGGATGTGCACAAAGGAAAATGCAGGTCAAGATGCAATGAAGAGAACTGGGCAGTGGTGACGTGTGCCTTTAATCCCAGCACTTGGGAGGCAGAGGCAGGCAGATTTCTAAGTTCAAGGTCTACAGATTGAGTTCCAGGACAGCCAGGGTTACACAGAGAAATTCTGTCTCAAAAAAAAAAAAAATGCAGCTAAAGAATTCCCAAACTCTGCAGCAACTGGGAAAATACACCCCACATGGAAACTGAACTCTCAGATTACCCAATGTACTTGACAACGAGATGGAGGAGTTATTACCTAATATACAGTCAGGGATCAATAGATCACAGGAGAGGCTATGATCTTAATGAAATTATGGTTACAAGTTTCACAATTACCTTCTATTTGATATTTAAGTAGTATGGCTTCTGTTTATTTAAATATTTGTTCCTGCATGAAAAGACACTGGGAAGTACATAGATTCTTCCAATATTAAACGTACGTCAATGCAAAATGGAAATTTGACAAGGGAAATTTGGTGAGAGAAAGAAGAGAAGAGAAAAAAATGAGAAAAAGTTTTAATTTTGACAAAACAAACAAAATCAGCAAACTACTACAGACTTGAAACTTGCTTATATTGTGGCTCTCTCTAAAGAATTAATTGGACATAATTCTAATTCAGCTGAAAATTTACAGTGCAATCTGAAGTATAAAATATATAGAGTGGTGTGTGTGTGTGTGTGTGTGTGTGTGTGTGTGTTTGTGTGTGTGTGTATTTGTGTATGTGTATGTGCTTGGTATGTGTATATGTTTGGCTTGTGTGTGGTTTTGGTGTGTGTGTGTGGGTAGTGTGTGTGTGCTTTTGGTGTGTGTATGTATTCTGTAAGAGTGTGTTGTTAAGTGTGTGTATGTACAAAACAAGAGTGTGACACAGTAGAAATGAATGAAACCTGAGATGAACTGACCATTTGTTAATGTCTACTGTTTCCAATGGAAATACTGGGGAATGTACTCCAGTTAATGGAGTGCTTCTGTGGCATGCATGAAGACCTGTGTTAGATCCTCAGCAGTGAGAAAGCTGGATTCGGTTTTATATAGTTATAATCCAGCTTTACAGTGTAAAGGCAGGTGAACCACAACTTTAAGATCATCTCTTTGTACATAATGCGGCCAGCCTAAGACATTGTTCTAAAATTCAAACCTAATCTAAGTAAATTAATTGAGCTAAGCATAAATATATAAGTAATTATAAAAGATGGTAGGAATAGTTCATACATATAAATTGTTTATACACATAAACTATATTCTTTTAAAAGTTTCACTGGATTAAGAAACAAGGTTTAAAAAACTAGATTTTCTGCCTCTGCAGGATGTAAATTACAGTGTCAGAAAATCTGAGGAAGAAACACTCCACTTCAATACGGGATTTGGTTGGGTTTACATTTTCTTCAGAAGCTTCATTTACACAGATATAGCTTTAGCCACTTTTTCCACATCAATAGACTCCACAACTTCTGTGGGCTCAGTTAAGCTGCAAGCTAAGGACCAGACACAACAAAACATTGTTACATGCTGTTATGAAGTGTTCACCCCATCCTTAGACTTTGGTTGTTGACTGTAATATATGTATTTGTGTAGCGCTAGAATATAGTCACCCCAGTTCAACACTGGGAGACGTAAACTTTTGAGTAACAAAAGGCAGAAGCCGACAGTTAAATTCCTTCTTTTCCCCTCAGGTCTAGATTGTTGAAAGGGAAAGAAATATATAGGAGGTATTCATAAAAATAGCCGAACTTAGCTGGGCAGTGGAAACGCACGCCTTTAATCCCAGCACTTAGGAGGCAGAGGCAGGCAGATTTCTGAGTTCAAGGACAGCCTGGTCTACAGAGTGAGTTCCAAGACAGCCAGGGCTGAACAGAGAAACCCTGTCTAGAAATAAAAACTAAAGGAAAAAAAAAATAGTCTGACTTGATATGCCATGAGAGATATCCCTTGTGGGAAGATACTTTGATTTTCTGATATTCCCTCCATCACTTATTATTTTCCACTCTCAAATAGAATATCTAGAAAGATAGCAAGACAAGATATTTGTGTCTATTTCCCTTTGACAAGCCAAATATAAAGCACAGTAAACCAGAAAGGAACATGTGGGAAAATACACTGCATTTTCGCATCACATGTTGTACAGTTTTCACACAGGTGCTAATGACCTGACTATCAGGAAAAATAAATTAACAATAGTCCATGGAGAGCTGTTGTTGCTTAGGTGTAACTTGCACACCTCAATAGGATGAGAGAGACTACTGGTAAATAATAAGGCCTGAGGAAATTTTGATGACAATGTCAAAGGTTGTCAGAAACAATTTTGTGGGCTCAAGGTAACCTACTGGAAGCTGAAGGGTGTGCTTCAATGTAGAAACCCTCAGACTGTCTGCAGTTACTTCCAAATACATTCGTTTCTCAATAGGCATATGGAAGAGTTTACTATTAAAGAAACCATTGTTGTGGTTGTAAAGGTAGCAATAATGATATATAAAATTAATGGCCGGACTGTCAGGTTTTCTGTACCACAGATCAGCAAGCGTCTGAGGTAAGCATATATCTGGACTTGAAATCCAGAGATGACAGAGAAATCTTAGCCTGTGACTCTGAAATCTCAGAAACAATGCCCTTGGAAGAAAATGTACTGTGACTTTATCAGAGGTGAGTTCTTTACAAAAGAAAACTTGGTCTTGTCTGTGTTGTTGATCATTGCTGTGAGACCACCAGTCAAGATCACTTATTGGAGTCCGTGTAGGCCAATAGAGGGGTCAGAGTCCTATAAGAAAGAGGTTCTTAGTCTTATGAAGGTTTGATAGATGTCCCAGTGTAGGGGAATTGAGAGTGGGGAGGCAGAAGTGGGTGAGTGGGTGGAGGAATACCCTCATAGAAGTAGAGGGAGGGAGGATGTGATAGGGTGTTTCTGGGAGGGAGGGAAACCAGGAAAAAGGACAACATATGAAATGTAAATAAAGAAAATCTCCAGTAGGGAAAGAAAAGAAAAGAAAAGAAAA
>JADRCD010220462.1:0-15654 GCA_019843815.1 Montemys delectorum
TGCGCAGCATTGGCTTCTCCGTGAGTTGTTCAGTCTGGGTTCTTGGAACCAAATTCAGGTCATCTGCCAAAGCAGCAAGTCCTCGTGACTGTTGAGTCATCCCTTCAGCCCCCTGCCTTATACCCTATTATAGGGTAATCCTTCTGTCTTCTTATTTACCCACAGTACTAGGTTTAACAGGCATTCAGTCATGTTTGACTTTCTATGTGGGTCCTAGGGATTTGAACTCAGGTCCTCTTCCCTATGCAGAAAACACTCTTAACTGCTCAACTACCTTCCTAGCCTCTGTAGAACATTTTAAAAGCAAGTAATCCTGTGAAGTGTGTGCTCATTGGTGACAATTAGATGTCCGCGAGCATGTGCTCCTGTCGTAAAGCAGCTCTGGTGGACCCTGCCTGCTTGTCAGGCAAGAATGATCTTTCTAGAGCTACTTCATGTCTTCCCCCTTTTTGCTGGTCAGCCAAGGCCGAGCCCTAGAGGTCTTCCTTGACTTCCTATTGGAGTCCCTTTGCAGGCTGCCCTCCCTGTTGTCATGCAGACACAGGATCAGCCCCGCCCTCTTTACAAACACTAATCCCTGTATTCTAGTTTGTGGTGAGGTGGAGCAAGGTGAGGGAATAGTGTAGTACAGTGTGAGGGATGAGCTGAGATGAAGTGAGGGGTGTGTGTGTGTGTGTGTGTGTGTGTGTGTACGTACAAAGAGGTGGGTTGTAGTCTGACTTCTCACAGTCTTTGTACTCTTAGAAAGGTATCTTTACATTCATATGTAAATTGGGGTAATCTTACTCTCAAGGCTTTTTGGTAAGAGTTACAGTTCTGGCCTCACATATGCTACCAATAAGTGTTAGCTGTTGCTCTCTGTCAGTGTCAGTGACCTCTCCTTATGATCGTTCCCACTGACACATGGCGGGAGATTACACAAGCCAGGTAGTTAGCATGTCTGAGTTTTAGTTCTGGCCCTATCTGACCGCTGGCTCTCAGTTTCTTCTCCTAGATGGATTAAGAGTTCTCATTGGCACTCTGACTTGTCACACATTAGTGTTGACTTTCCAGCTCAGTTCTCTGAAATTAAATATACAATAGGAATTAAGTATACATTTTCTTTGTACTTTTAAAGTATTTGAATAAATAGTAAGACCATCAGTTGGAGTCTAGGAAGCATTTTTACTTAGTTCCTAAAATGTGGAGACATGAAACTTGTTCTCAGGTGTGAGAGGTGCATAGATGCTCTCAGCAGTTACAAAGAGGAAGCTGGAAGCCTGCCAGTCAGTAAGGAAAAGGTGGGTTTACTTGGTGCTGCTGGGTAATATTTCCATCAATGGGTGTTTGGGGCACCGACATTTGTTTGTTCTGAAGACTGGATAAATGCTGCCACCACCCCTCTAGAAAAGGAAAAGTTGCAGTGACTTCTTGTCAGAGTTTGAGTGACCAGTCGGTGGGTAAAGACAAAGCATGTTAGAGAGAGCCACACAACCAGGAATGATGTTGGAACCTGGCCTGCAGTCAGCCTGAATTCCAACTACCTGGTGATTCAGCCACATACATAGATCCTAGTGCTGTCCATGTTGCCTAGCTTGTCCGGTGCCCAGAAAGCTCTCTCAAACCGAGGCTGTAACAGATGTATCTGAGAGTGTTGTAATGAAGCCTACATGGAAAGACATAGCTAGTACTTCCTACCTTGTTGCTGCTGTCCAGCAAAAATGCTAGCTATTTTTGTATTCATTACTCTCTTTCAAACCAAGCAATATTTGTGGCTAATCTGTGGGGCTTATGATAGCCCTTCCTTTACATCATGGCAGTTTTTAGGAGTCCCCTGATGAACAACAAATCAAAACTCTACTTTGCTTTGTCTGGTGTGGAGGTGCAAGCCTTTAGTCCCATCGCTGGGACTAAAGGAGACATGAACAGGCAGATCTTGTGGGTTTGAGACCAGCCTTATCTACATAGCATATTCCAGGCCAGCCAAGAAGAGAGAAATATGTAGACAGACATCAAGGTATGTGGGTGATGGGGCATGTAATCTCAGTACTTGGGAAGCTGAGGTAGGGATTTGAAACTAGGGTCTGTATTGTAAGACTCCTTTAAATCAAACCAACCAATCAACCAACCAACCAACCAACCAACCAACCAACCAACCAACCAACCAACCAACCAGAGTAGTCTGAGCAGGAATCTGACCAAACCAAAGGACTGTCCAGGCTGAGAGGACCCTCTGTGAGAACTAGCACATATATGATGTCTGGGTGGGGTCATACATAACCCTGTATGGAGGAGCAGGATTCTGTGAGAGCTAGCACACATGTGATGTCTGGTGTGGGGTGGTCATATGTAACCCTGTATGGAGGAGGAGGGTGGAAGAAGGAGAGCTGGTGGTAGGCGAAGGAGAGTGGAGACAGGGGCAATGAGAGCTAAGCACCGCCAGATATCTGGGCAAGTGGCTATGACTGAGACGGTAAGTGGCATCAGGACAAGCCCTGGCACTTTTCCTTCCCAAGAAATGTCCTGCCTGATTCAATCCCCAGGTGCCACTTACTTGGAGGAGAGGGAGATCTGGATAGGAGGTTCTAATCTGTGTCTCACAAATGAGTAGCCCCTTATCTTCAGTGTAATTATAAAGAGCTTTCTTTTTCCAGCAGCAAGAAACAGAAACTTTTGCTGCCAAATTTAGTAGTGTTTTAAGTCCCTCAAATCTCCTTTGAGTGCTACCAAAGCTCTCAGCTTTGTTGTTATCTGCTGCTGAAATACCTCCTGGAAAGGTCATCTTAGCAGTGCCAATTTATGGCATCCCTAACTCTGCTTAGAATGTAAGGTGCTTTTCACCACTGTAGAAAGCCAGACTTTGCAGAACAGGGCATTCTGCAGTTACCTCTGAAGGCTCTCAGGCAAGCCTCAATGTCTGGTAGTCCATTGTATTCTCAGAACCTCAATCTTGATACTCAGCAAAATTATGCCCCCTGTCTCTTGTTGGTAGAAAATTTCCTTAGCACAAGTTTAACACCAGACTCTTTCCCTTCTCCATGTAGTTTATTACCTATCTTTTTTTTTCTATTGGAATAATTAAAAGATGAAGCCTGTGGAGTGTTGGAGCCACACGTAGGACTCATTTTCAAAGGTTTGGGGACAATTAAGTCACAGCCATGTGCATATAAATTTTGATACCTGAAAAAAAGGAATGAAGATAGAGGAAGAAAATTCAAGAATGTGCCTGACCCTGGCAGCTGTAAAGCAGGGACAGGAAAGTACTTAGAAGAGTTGCCATGACCTTGGCAGTGGCAGTGACCTTGGTTTCAGCCTTCGATTGACTAACTCAATTGCTGTGTTCAGAGAACTAAGGCTTTGAATTCTAGGTAGAAAGTGCAGAACTGCCGCATTCTCTCTGCCCTTTTCTATCCCACCCCTCCCCTGCCTATTTGCCCTACTATAGTTCAGACTTAAATGGACTGGACAATATTGTCCCCTTCTGCTGTGAGTATTCATTGGTGCCCAGGGCTGTTACTGCCCAGCTGTTATTCTTACAATTCCTGAGAGAGGCAGCTGTGAGCATAGTTGGGGAAGAGGGGTTTGGTTAATTCTAAATTAGTTCCCAAAGTGGGTAGTAATCAGGTTAAAAAGAAAACAACTGGGAATTTTTGTTGTGCTTAAATCTCATTTAGTGGAATTTTAAAAGTCCCTCCCCCACCCTATCTCATAATCACTGTTGGGCAAATCTTACTGAGTTTCAAAAGCAGTGCTGTCTAGACTTGTTTTCAGCTGCAAAACCTAAGGTCAGAAGTCGGCATGGCTCCCTGGAGGAAGTTAAAGCAGAAAACTCTGGAGTCTAGAGCACTTCGGAACCTCCTGAGTCCCTCACTGTATTTAATGTTTTTCAGCACGGGAGCTGGAGTGACTTTATTCTTGATGCTTTCCAAGGGTTGATCTTCAGCCTTTCATCTTCTTCATCCACATCTCTTCCTTAGAGGCCATCTTTCCTATTTATTAATCATTAATCAAAAGAAAGAAGAGGGTGGCCATACCTCTGCCTCATGTTCCAGAAATGAATCTGCCTGCCTGCCTATCTATCTCTCTGTCTGTCTGTCTGTCTGTCTGTCTGTCTGTCTGTCTGTCTATTCAATGAGTATTTATGTGAGACAGTCTTACTGTAGAACTAAGGCTGGCATGGAACTTGAGATTCTCCTGTCCAGTGCTGGGATTAAGTTTGTGTCAACATACTTGATTCATTTAATAGCTATTCTGTTAACTATGTAGATTTGTGTCAGGGCGGGGCAGAGAGGGTGGGAGAAGAGAGGGAATATGAGAGTGTTTTAGTTGAGTCAGTGTCCTCTATTTGCCCCTGCATATGCCAGGCTAAGCAGCCCAGAATCTCCTGGGGATTCTGGGGATTCTTCTATCTCCACCTCCTGTCTTGATGTAAGGAGTGGATTATAAGTGCACACTATTGTGTCTGACTTTTTACATAGGTTTTAGGGGTTTGAACTCAGGTTCTCACATGTGTATGATAGGTGCTTTACGAATTGAACCCTCTTCCCAGCCTTAATAAATATTTACTGAGTATCCACTTTGTTGTAGTTACTATTATATATTAGGGATGTGGAGATAACAAAGATAGCAAAGTCTTTTCATGGATCGTGTTGTAGAGAGGGTTCAGTAAACAAATAAACAGATCAATACATGAAGTAAAGTACTGATGCTTCAAAGGAGACAGTGGGGATGTGAGAGTTTTCTAACTGGAGAGTTAGAAAAGGCCTCTCTGAGAATGAGGATCTAGCTGCCATCTTTAGGGAAAGTACCTTCCTAAAGTAGGAAACAGGAAAGACAAAGCCCTCAGGTGGAGAGAACTTGATGTGCAGAGCAAGTATGGTTGGAGTAGAGGAGCAAGTGATTCAGACTGTGAGATGTTGGCCTGGGCCAATTGAGATTGTCAGGGGCTTAAAACTAGGTGTGAGGGGAACACATTCTAGATCTGTCTCCTGCTTTGGAGTGAGGTGTGGAAATTTAACAGAGATGGCTAGCTAAGAGCAGCATTGAATCTAATGAAGAGGAATGAAGAAAAAGTCTAGGAGAAGCAGAAGTGGGCTGGAGTAGGAATGGACATCAACAGGCTCAGCTAGCAGAAGTTGAATGGATACATTTGTGGGATCAGCAATATGTGTTCACAATGTTCTACAAAGTTTAGGTCCACATTATTTTATTAGTAGATGTATTATTTATACCAGACACTTGTATTTGCAATTTTATTAGGCATTTTAGTAAACACTCACGACAGTCTTTGGGTGAATTTGTTGATACACTGGTAGCTTCAGGAACTCAGAGCCACTAACTTAAATTTTGGATCTCATTTCTATGTGAACTGAAGCATTGTTCTCTGTACACCCCTATCCTGATTGGCATACCAAAACTGTGTTCCTCTTAGTTACCTGAAGCATTTAATGAGTCCCTGCTCAAGTTGTCATGTTTCATTGATGACTATGATTTTATTAGTCCACTGGAAACTAGAATAAGTTCTGAATGTTTGTGGGATTTAATGGAATATTTGCAACTTTCTCTGAAATGATTACAATGTCAACTACCAATACTGCCAATTAGAATAAAGAATGGGGCAGGAGGTTGAGATATGTGGCAAGACTGGAATACAAACAACCTGAATTACCTCTTTTTTTTCTCTCTCTCTCTCCCTCCTTCGTGTGTGTGTGTGTGTGTGTGTGTGTGTGTGTGTGTGTGTGTGTGCCAATCAGAATTTGAGGGACAGGCAGGGTTCTGTTACACAGAGAAACTCTGTCTTGAAAAACAAAAAAGTAAAACAAAATATGGGTATATTGGGGGCAGGGAATATGTATACCTGAATGCGGGTGCCATTGGAGGCCAGAAGAGGACATCAGATTCACTGGAGCTGGAGTTTAAAGTTGTCAATTTAGATTGTGGGAACCGAACTTGGATCTTTTGCAAGAGTAGCACACACTCTTAACCTTGGATCCATCTCCCCAGACCTGCTGTCTACCCTCCCTTCCTGGTCTCAAGTGACCTTGAACATCTACCTGCTCTTCTTTCTACTTTTGAAATGCTGGGATTGTATATCATACCATGCCCACCATACCCAATTTATGCAGTTCTGCAGTATGATTCCTTCACATTATTTCAGTTATGGCTTCTTGGATTTTTATAGTAAGAGGATAGAATTTGTTGTTTGGAAAAAATGATGTATCAGCAAACTAGTAGTTGCAATAAATAAACCTTAATTTTGTTTACAAGTCTCTTCAAATCTCTGAAATTGTTGGAAATGTTTGAGAAAAGAAATGTGTCAGGTCACAACTTTGACTTCTTAAAAATTGAGGATTGACTACATTGAATTTGTAGATACTTTTTTATGTTAAAAGGACTGAACCTGCAGGGTTCAGAAATGAAGGTGTATGGGGTGCTTGTGAGCTCTTACTCTTGGAGTTCAAGGGATCCATGTTCCACTAGCTGGCATACTGGAATGGAAGTTTGTGGAGGCCAGATCAGGGCGAGAGTGAGTTTCAGGTAAGTAGAGGTTTCTTAGTGAAATCTTGGAGGAGTTTCTTTTGTGAGCAGTGGGTTCTACTTCCTGCCTCTTGTCTCTGTCTGACGGTCTTGCTTCTAAAGAAGAGATCCGTGGTTTGTGTGAGGGTGGCTTTTTCCCCCACATTGTGTTTAACACCAGTTCACTGGACAGAACTTTAATACTCACTTACCTTGAGCAGATATGAGTTCCAGGATAAGGCTGAGAAGATGGGCTAAGGTGAGAGTTTGAAGAGCTGGACCACCAGGAACCAGGAATCACTGCTCTTGTGGGAAAGCAGTCTGTGAGGCTGTGTAGGAGACACAGATGGAGTGACAGAAACCTTGCTCATCTCACTGAGTGTATTATCATGGATAGCAATCTTCCTTCACATCAAGATTGATTTAGAGTAGTAAAAAGTCAGGAAGTCCAGGGGGCAGAGTCTGAACTCCCCTTGCAGAGCTTTTCAGAGCCTCCGATTGGTGGTTTTGAGACTCAAACATACACCACATTCACCCAAAGCTTATTGGAAGTTCAGTAAGGCCAAAGTGGGGCTGAGAGTTTGTGTTTCGAGCAAGTTTATAGTTTCACCTGCTGTAGTTGTTGTTGTTGGTGCTATGTGTGGTGCTGGTGGTGTGTGGTAGTGTATGGTGGTGATGGTGTGGGATGATGATGGTGTATGTGGTAGTGATGTGTAATGGTGTATGTGGTTATATGTGGTGGTGATGGATGGTTGTGTGTGTGGTGGTGGGTGTGGTGGTGGGTGTGGTGGTGGGTGTGGTGGTGGAGGTGATGGTGGTGGTGGTTTTGGAACCTCCCTCTGAGATACACTATTTAATAAGAGGTTTGATGGTTGAGATACAATAAGACTTTGAGGCAAGATGCTAGTTGGCTTACTCTCTTTGACTAGCTTAGAATTTCATGTGTATAAGTCTATCCTTCAACAGTTCCTGGCTGGTTCACCCTGTAATACCAACAAAGATGGGTAAAGGTCTGCACCCTTTTTCTCACTTTCTCATGGTGTCCAAATCACTTCCAGGTGAGGTTTCAGGTGGTGTGCTTGACTGGCTCTAAATTGTGGCTTGTCTGATTTCTGGAACATGCCTATCCTATACCCTTCATTTCACTAGGACTGGTGACATTCCTGTCAGGAAATGCTTCTGTGTGTCCTTGAGCACAGCCCCTTGGTTGGCTGGGCTGGCAAGCAGGCTGAGCATGAATGTGCTCTGTTTATTAGCCAAGTTTACACAGGGAGATTATCTCTTTAGCCCAGGAGTTGAATTTCAAGGGCAAAGTCCACAGTTGGCAGTTGAAAAGTTGAGAACACCTGGCAGAGGGGATTTCACTTGCCCAGCCCTTGGTGTGTTCCCACAGAGGTCAGGTTTTCTCACTTATGAGAGCTCCTCTAAGGCAGCACGGCTCCAGGCGCCATTACCATCATGTTTCAACACCAGAGGCTTCAGGTGAGACAGGGCATAAAGCTGCCCCTCTCTTCTTTGTCAACCATGTTTCCTAAAGTCTTCTCTGGCTTGCTCTTCCCTTTGAGGAGACGTCTGGGACCTCTCTTCTCTCCATCTCCCTTTTCTTATTAATTTTTATTTTAAAGAACTTAGACTCTTGTTTTTTAGTGACTCTGTTTACACAGTATAACACCAGCAAGTGACATGATAAATTAATAGACAATATTACTCACCTGGAGTTTGGGGAGAGGGGACATATAGGAAGCCAGTGCTTAGTGTTGGATGTTTCTGGGGAAGCTGGCAATGTTTGTACAGTCTTGTGATGTGATTTGATGTCAGTGAATTGCACAACTAATACGTAATTGAAATTTTAAATTATATGTTTTACCACAAGAAAATATTATACTCTATTAAAAACCGTCTTACTAATCTTTACCAAGAATGCTTTCCTATGCTAGTACATTCCTCCTGACAGCAGCACTATACCTTTTCAGAAGGACTCTCATAATTTACTTAACCAAGGCCCTAAGAGTTGACCTTTAAGTTGTTCTGACTTTCTCCTGTGCTAGACGCTCCTTTAATAAGCAGCACACTCAGCTGCCTTTGACTGTGTGTTCTAATATTTGTGTTTCCTTAGGCATAATTACCAGAGGGGAAGATTTGCTGATCAAAGGGCATGCTCATTAAAAAAATGTTAATAAATATTGCCAAACTGCTTTCCAAAGAAGTTGCACTAGCTTAAGTCTCATGAGTACTATAGAAAAATATAGTAATATAGAAATATTAAAAATAAAACCTGTTTCCACATACCTTTGCCAATATAGTATTAGCAAATTTTTAATCTTTGCCATTCTGATAGGCAAAAAAGAATTTCTCCTTTAAAAGTGATTATATTTTTTGTTATGTGTAAGTGATGTGAATGAAGACCCAGTAGAGTCCAGAAGGAAGTGCTGGAGTTCATAGCCACTGAGTGATCTCTAACCTCTGAAAACAGACTTTTTTCCTAAAGCTTTATTTAGGTTTTTGTCATTACTAGTAGAATTGAGCATGTTTTATGTTTACTGCCAGTTACTTTTATTTTTCTGTGAATTCTATGCTTAAATATGCTCACTTTTCAAATTGGTCCCTTATATTGATTTGTTAAGAAGTCATACACAAATATCAGGTGTGAACCACATGTATTATTTTTTTCTTTTTCCCTCCTCCTGTTGAACATATTCTTTACATACAATTGGTAAAGTTTATTTTACTCTTGTTTTTTTTCCTGAGTTGAGGCCCCAATATTCACGTTCTCATAGTATCTCCTATTTATGATGTACCTTAGCAATTAAAAGCATTTTTGTAACACTAACAAAGGAACACTTTTAATCCAGTTAGTGAAAGTGGCAGATTGACAATTACATCTACAAAATACAAGTCTGTCAGTTCTGGACCCTGCTTATTTTCTGTTATCCTAGATGTTGTTCTGATGTATTCTTTTTCTGTGTGTTTGTGGATAATCACATCACCTCCTTGGAAAAACTTCAGAGTGGATCCCAAGTGCAACTGTGTGACTGCCAGGGACCTAGATATTGTGCTCTCTTACTTCAGATGTGGTTGAATGATCTCATTCCGGCTGAGATGGCCAAAGGTAGGTATTGACATCAGTGACATAGTGGCAGAGTAAGTGGGCCAAAGTTCCAGAAAGCATTAGCACCCAGAAAGGGTGTGGCTTTGGCATGGGAGCAGCAATAAAACATGAGCATGTGTCTTCTTCAGGGACTAATAAAGAGCTGGGTGTTGTGGCCCAAGCATGTAAACCTAGTGCTTCAGAGGCAGAGGCAGTGGAAGGGGAAGGGCCACAAGATCAAGGCCAGGCTGATTTGTCTCAAAAAAAAGGTAAAGAGCTAGTACAGTCTTACCACACATGTTAAAAAAAAATGGTCATGGTCGCAGATGCTTAATGCTGCGGAGGTGGAGTCAGGGCAGATCTTTGGGGTTCACTGGCCAGCAGCCTAGTGAACTCCAGGAGACTGAGAGATTTTAAAGAGAGGTAATTGGCCTTTGTAGAACAAAATGATCTCTCTCTCTCTCTCTCTCTCTCTCTCTCTCTCTCTCTCTCTCACTCTCACTCTCTCACACGCGCGCGCGCGCGCACACGCACACACGCACACACACACACACACACACACACACACACACACACAGATACCAAACTAAACAGATTCACCTTAATTGTACTTTTAAGGCAGTTTTTAGTGCAGGGTCAGCCTGGGGTTGCTAATCTAGAGTCCTAAACCCACGAAAGATCACTTCCTTCAAGGATCAGAGGGTAAATCAAACCTTAAAGCTAGTCATTAGGGTTTAGGAGACTTGAGAGCAGGAATGGGCTAGCATGGTTTCTGTTCTGTCAGCCAGGAGCTTAGGTAGAAATGTTAGTGGAAGTGGGCTAAGTCAGGAAGCAGAAGGGGAAAGCATTCAGATTAGCTTACATCAGGCCTCTGCAGAGCCAGCTGCTCACCAGCAGCGGCACTCTGAAGAAACTTAGCTTGCTAGATGAGGCTGCAGTGGGTCTGTTACCTTAGCCATTACAAGGATTTGCACAATGCATGTACCACAAACACACACACACACACACACGCACGCACGCACGCACGCACGCACGCACGCACGCACGCACGCGCGCGGGTAGGGGGGCAGATCTGGTGTTCGAAGGTAACACAGCAAATAGAAACTTCTTCCTTAGTCTGAGAAGACTCGGAGGAACTGAGAAGTGCATGTCTTACTGCACTGTCTATCCCTGCCAATGAGTGTTGCGCTGAGTTGGGTGCATTTGTTAGATGTTGGATTCTCTGTGTTCCCTACGGTTTGGAAAGTACTCTGGACCTGTGGAGGAGCAGGAGTGATGTGCAAAGGAAGAAAGGCAGAGTAGACTTGAAGAATCTCTGAGGCTTGGGCATGGTTTTAGTTGTTGCAGTAAACAAGGTGATTGCTGGTAAAGTCAGAGGTAAAGTAGGACAGGGAAGGGAGGAGGTGAGCCTCAGAGCAGGCAGAGTATACAGGGCTTGCTGCTGATAGGCTTGAACATGAATGAGAGTCTGAGAAGTCAGGGATAGTTTCTAAGAACTCACAGGACTTTGGGGGAAAGCAAGTTGTATGTCTCTCTCTGTGTTTTATGAGGGGTAGTGGATGGACAGAGTTCAGTTTAGATGGTCCTTTGTATTTTCTGACAGGAATTCAGTTTGTACTTAATAGATTTATCTGGTTGTTTCTATGGAGCATTATTTGTGTTGTCTCTCCTGTGTGTTTTCTGTGAACTGTAAATTAGATATATAGGTTAGACTAGGGTAAGCATTTGGAGGGGGGGCTTTTATAAGCAGTGCAGAGGATTACAAGCAAATAATCTGGATATTCCACGATTACTGATGTTAAATTTGATTACTACTTAAAGTAGACCAGCCAGATGTCTTCATTATAAAATTATAGTTTTCATTTTGTGAAGGTCACCTCTGGGTGACTTTTGGCACTGCTCCCCTTTAATCTTTCACTTAAGAGGTTTTATTTTTTAAACTTCGTATTATGGAAAATGTCAAGTGTACTCAGAAGTAGAGTTGAAGATGAATAGCCCTATAACCACCATTCAGCATCAACTACTGTCAACACAGGGACTAGCTGGCTTTCTTTTTTTTTTTCTTTTCTTTTTTTTCTTTTTTTTTTTGCGAAATTTAAAAATAATATTTAAAAAGACATAAACAATAAAAATAAAAAAAACAGGAAATGAAAATGTTGAAAGGTAAACAATGGCATGACATGGTATGGCAATTCATTTTCTTTTTTTTAATTGCTTTATGATGAGAACAGTTACATGATTTTAATTTGTCTGAATTTGTTAACATTTAAAAACATATTTTAAATAAATAGAACTAAATCACATTCTTTTGTTTGTTTGTTTGTTTGTTTGTTTTTGTTTTTTTGAGACAGGGTTTCTCTGTGTAGTCCTGGCTGTCCTGGAACTCACTCTGTAGACCAGGCTGGCCTCGAACTCAGAAATCCGCCTGTCTCTGCCTCCCAAGGGCTGAGACTAAAGGTGTGCGCCACCATGCCCGGCTAAATCACATTCTTGTTTTCCTTTTGTACCCCAACACCTCCCAGAGATCCCTCTTCAATACCTACAATATCTTTTTTTGTCATATTCCTTAAAATTTATAAAATATTATAACAATAAAAATGAGTATTATAAAAGTTGTTTGATATAAAACAATTTAACAGTGTTATGTAGATGCTTGTCTACAGCAGTACTGCAAATACATACGTTTTTCTCAGTATAAATTTCAAATAACCCCAAACATATTAACTGTATATTTCAAAATAATACATCACTACTAGTATTTTCTTAAATGAACATAAATATATAAAGTCTTTTTGTTTGTTGTGTATTTAGTAGAGTTTAAAATCTTGACTCTTTCTGTGGTACAAGCCCAAAATAAGAACAATTTTTAGACATTGGATTTCATTGTAATAAGGCTGTACTTCAATGACCCTCAAATCACCGAGGATTTTACCTCCATCGTAGCTAACCTGAGAGTTGACAGTTCTGCTGTGCCAAGGAATGAATTGTAGGCACGATTTTTGGATACGGACTTCCTGCTATGGTCAAAACTATTTGGCATGAGTGAGTGACTTTATTCTCAGGCCACAGAGAACAGGTTACATTCATTTAAGAAATGGTGTGTGTATTAAGGTAGTTTATCCATAATGTCATTCACCAACTGTTTCAATGAACAATGTTCTGCTTGGAGGGTGGCACAGACATTAGGTGTGGGTAAGAATCTGGTTCATTGGCTGTGATAATTTGGAAAAGCATTCATCTCAGAGAAAGAGTAACTTATAAAGTCCTCTTCTTCAAACTTGATACAAGAGCTCCAAATGTCAAGCAAAACATTCAGTCTCACTCTTTGTTGTTCTCTTTCCTACAAGCCACCTCCCAAGTTAATTGTCTATGTCTCCCTTGGGTATATAAATACTTTTGAAATATATAAGCTGTTCTGAAAACCACAGTATAGTGTAAAAACATGAAATAAACAATACTACTAATAGAGAGGCTGAGATAGGAGAAGCAAGATCTCAAGACCCTTATGTTATATACAGCAAGAAACTGTCACAAACAAGCTGAAAGTATATATAGATTGTACAATATTGGACCTATTTCTCCAATTACCAAATTAGAGAGACCATTGGATGACAATCAACAAATTTCTAATTCCTCATATTTTTGGATTTCAATCGCTTAGGATTTGTTGGTAATATTAATTTTCATAACTTCCTGTTGTTTTTGTTGTAAGAGGTGGAGATAGATTTGTGTGGATTTGTTGAAAGATTACTTTTTTGCTTCTTCTAGGGTGTAGTTTTGCTCCTTATGTTGATGTTTTCCATCTATTATCCTTTGTAGGGCTGGATTTGTGGAAAGATATTGTATAAATTTTGTTTTGTCATAGTTTATCTTGTTTTCTCCATCTATGATAATTGAGAGTTTTGCTGGGTATAGTAGCCTGGGCTGGCATTTGTGTTCTTGTAGGGTCTGTATGACATCTGCCCAGGATCTTCTAGCTTTCATAGTCTCTGGTGAGAAGTCCGTCGTAATTCTGATAGGCCTGCCTTTATATGTTACTTGCCTTTTTTCCCCTTACTGCTTTTAAAATTCTTTCTTTGTTTAGTGCATTTGGTGTTTTTATTATTATGTGTCGGGAGGAATTTCTTTTCTGGTCCAGTCTATTTGGAATTCTGTAGGCTTCTTTTATGTTCATGGGCATCTCTTTCTTTAGGTTAGGGAAGTTTTCTTCTACAATTTTGTTAAAGATATTTACTGGCCCATTACCTTGGGAGTCTTCACTCTCTTCTATACCTATTGTCCTTAGGTTTGGTCTTCTCATTGTATCCTGGATTTCCTGGATGTTTTAGGTTAGGAGCTTTTTGCTTTTTGTATTTTCTTTGACTGTTATGTCAATATTTTCTATGGTGTCTTCTGCCCCTGAGATTCTCTCTTCTATCTCTTGTATTCTGTTGGTGATGCTTTCATCTATGACTCCTGATTTCTTTCCTAGGTTTTCTATCTCCTGGGTTGTCTCTCTTTCTGATTTTTTTATTGTTTCTATTTCCATTTTTAGATTCTCATGGTTTTGCTCATTTCCTTCACCAGTTTGATTGTGTTTTCCTGTAGTTCTTTAAGGGATTTTTGTGTTTCCTCTTTAAGACCTTCTAACTCTTTACCTGTGTTCTCCTGTATTTCTTTGAGGGTGCTATTTATGTAAGGTCCTGTATCATCATCATGATAAGTGATTTTAGATCTGAATTTTGCATTTCCGGAGTGATGGTGTGTCCAGGACTTGCTATGGTGGGAGAATTGGGTTCTGATGATGCCAAGTAACCTTGGTTTGTGTTGCTTATATTCTTAACACTTGCCCACCACCATCTGGTTATCTCTAGTGCTACCTGCCCTTGCTAAATCTGACTGGAGTCAGTCCTTCCTGTGATCCTGGTTGTGTCAGAACTCCTCAGAGTCAGGCAGTCTCTGTGACCCTGTGATTCTGGGATCCTGTGACCCTGGGCTTGTTAGAGCACCTGGGAGTGAGGCAGCTTCCTCTGGGTGTTGTGGGACTGGCTGTGGAGTCTCGGCCCAAGGTCAGCTAAGGACACCAGCCCAGAGAGACGGGAAGGAACCCAAGCCACTCTGCTGGAGGAGTTCCTGTGTGCCTGGTCCGGCAGGTCCCAGTTATTCCCAGTGTTGGGACAGATGTTGGGTCCTCCTAACCTCTGATCCTGAGAGTTTCAGGGCGCCTGGGAGTGGAGCTTCCTCTGGGTGTTGTGGGACTGGCTGCAGAGCTTGTGCCCAAGGCCCACTCAGTGCTGGCTTTCTTTCTATGCTTGTTTACTACTCCACTACCAGAAGCAAATCCCAGGCATTATACATTTCTAACCATGAGCGTTATAGAAAGGACTCTCCAAAAGACCTTTATGATAGCTTGCTGTCTGCTGGTCAGTGTTGGGGAAGTGAAAGGGTGAAGATCTGAGGGATGGGGGAGGAAGAGGATCCCCTGGGTCATTGAAGTAGGGTCAGGGGCATTGGCCAACAAGTGCAGCTCAGGCTGGAGAGGTTCAAGGCCAGCAGCAGGGTGAGACAGAGCCAAGACTCTGTAACCAGTACTAGAGACCAGTATTCGCTTTGATATATTAAATAGGCATCTCAGCCATTTGTCTCTGGTTTCTTTGAGACCCAATAACCATACCTATCTGCTGGGGTAGTAACCATCAAGTGTCCAGTAAAGGCACATATTGTAATTGTTTTAGTTTGGGAGAACTTTGATTCAGAGTAAGAATTTATATGTCATTAGCTAACCAGGAAAACTTGAAAATGGCAGTTTCTCTTCACAAAGATAGTGTTTTTTGGTTTTGTTTTGTTTAATGTTTGTTTGAGTCTAGGGGTATAGTCCAGAGGTAGATCACTTCCCTAGTGTGTACAAGACCTTGACTTCAAGCTCCAGCACCACAAAAGGAAACAAAACGAAGCAAAAGATAGCAGCTCTTGAAAGAATTCTTTGGAAGTGGTCATTACTGAAGGAGGTTGAAAAGGGAGGTGGAGGAAAGAAGTCCCCTTAGCTGAGTGGGTGTCCTCTCAGTGGTGACACAAACAGCAGCGCAGCCTGT
>JADRCD010220462.1:15664-31377 GCA_019843815.1 Montemys delectorum
TGAGTGGGTGTCCTCTCAGTGGTGACACAAACAGCAGCGCAGCCTGTGCCCTGGGAGGCTTGCAGGTGGGATGATTTCTCAGAGATCATCAACCGTGTGAGCGACTCACATTCTCTTAAATGGCTCTGTGAGTTTTAATGCTGGGAGACAAGCTAGGCTGTGTTTGGAGCTCATATCCTCTTAATGTTAGTGTATGTACATGCATATATATCTGCACATGCATACATGCACACATGTGTGGTAATGTTAGCTCTGCCATATGCATCTTTCCCAGGAGGGTGGTAGCCATTTTTATATATTATTTATATATTATACCTTACAGCACACCCATTTCCTTGGATTTATGGTCCGTCTTTTCAGGAGAGGAATTGAAGTGCTTGGCTATAGAAGACACAGAAAAAGCAACACCACACTGTACTTTCCATGATATAGTAGCCAGAAGGGGGATTTTAAAGTTAGATTTAGTTTGAATTCTGATTTCCTCTTTTATTGACTATACTTTGGGTTTTCTTGCTTGGTAAAATAAATAGAATTGGTAGCACTTACCTCATGGAATTGTTTTAGAGTATTAAATGAACTAGCATAATAATGTATGGGAACAATGCTCTGCATACAAATGACTGGTAAAAGAAAACTTAACTCTGTTAATAACAGAGTATCAGGAATTGGCAACAAAGAAGCATGTGCAGTGTCCTAGTTGTGGTCATGTCTGAGACTGGGAGTGGCCTTCTTTAGTCCATGCGCCAGTCTTAGAGCAGATCAAGGTCTTTCTTTTCTTTAAGTTTCATACTGTAATGAAATTTATATGGATAGCTAAGGTAATGTTGAGTGATATATTGACTGTAATTCCTTTTTTATTTTTATTTTGTTTAGTTTTGGTGTGCGTGAGAGAGTATGTGGGCATCCATGCGGCATGGCATGTATGTGGAGATCAGAGGGTAGTTCTTCATCTTCTGTGTATTCTGGGGATCAAACTTAGGTTACCAGGCTTGCAGAGTAAACACTTTCTTGTTAAATAATCCCTTTTATTTAGATTGGGATGTAAAGTGAATAAATAAATAAATTTTAACAAAAAGAAATTGGCAATTTTTATATTTTTATTTTTCAGTGGTAAATTTGCCTGCTATAATTTCTGGATAATTATTTCTATAAGAAAATGGAATTGTTAGTCTAAAAGGCATATAGCATACATAAATTATTTAATAATATCTTTTTGCTTTTTAAAAACTATCTTTTGAAGTTTGGATAAGAATATGGATAAAAGGTTAATATAAGAAAAATAATACATGTATAAAATAGTTCAACTGAATTGGTAGTGTGTATTTTGTCATTGTATAACAGTGGATGAGGATTGCTGTCTTTCAATCTTGTGTATTGCTGATGTTGTTGTAATGAACACCTACTACAGTGCTATACATGGGTTTATATCCACTAGTACATAGAAAACTGAGTTACTCTAAAGGAGGTTATACCTCTTCACCTTGAGAAGTAATTACAAGGCTCTGTCACAGTATTTATCAAAATGCCTATGAGAGCTCACTTCCTCTCGCTTTTCCTAATACTTAGAGATGCCACCTTCTCAGTATTTTCCAGTCTGATGAGTATGAAGTAATATCTCAACACTTATACTTGTAGTTTCTTGATTTACCAAAGAAGTTAAGCATTTTTTCATTTTTTTTGACATTTGTGGCATACATTTTCCTCTTTTTCAGTTATTGTTCCCCTAATGATTGTAGAAGTTCTTGACATAGTCTTACTTTTTAGTTAGTTAACACTTATGTGAGTTGCAGTTATTTTGGTGTGTGGATTGTCTTTTAACTTTGTAATGAGTGTTAGCATCATGTTAGCTTTTGAAATGTGCAGTTATATGTATGAAGGAAAATTATATTCCTAAATTCCTTTCAGAAAAATGGCTTTGGTTTACAGGGCAGTTGTGGTGCATGGAGTGCTATTTTGATACACTTTGCCTGAGCTTGGCAGTCATTTTGCTAGATATAATAGACGAAAGAGGTAGTGTCTTTGGTTTTTGTTTTTGTTTTTGTTTGGTTTTTTTGTTTGTTTGTTTTTTTGTTTTTTGTTTTTGTTTTGGTTTTGATTTTTTTGAGACAGGGTTTCTCTGTATAGCCCTTGCTGTCCTGGAACTCACTCAGAACGACCAGGCTGGCCTTGAACTCAGAAATCCACCTGCCTCTGCCCCCCAGATGCTGGGATTAAAGGTGTGCATCACCACCGCCCGGCTAGAGGTGGCACCTTTGATTTTAACTTTTTCCTGGAGCCTGCTTCACCTGAGGCCTCACTTCCCTGGTGACCCTATCTAATGAAGCCGTTCACCTCCTCCTCCAACTCTTATGCTGTGCTCTTCTAAAAAAAAGTATTTGTTTGCTTTTATTTTAGGTGTATGGATTTTTTCTTGTATATATGTCTGTGCACCATGTACTACCCCTGAAGGGCAGAAGAAAGTGTCAGATACATTGGAACAAGGGTTACAGACAGTTGTGAGCTGCCATGTGGATGCTGGAAACTGAATGCAGGTCCTCTAAAGAGCAGCCAGTGCTCTTGACCATTGTTATCTGTGCTCCTTGACAAGGTTTGAAGGACTCCACATCATCTTTACTTTTTCTTTCTTTAGACAGGGTCTCAACTACATAGCCCTGGCTGGCCTGGAACTTGCTATTTGGACCAGGCTGGCCTTGAACTCCTAAGAGATCTACCTGCCTGTGCTTCTCGAGTGCTAGAATTAAAGGCTTGCACCGAGACTTCCAGCTCCATCTTCATTCCTCTTAACATGCAGTAGCACAGCTATACCTTGGGCACTATCGCATGGAGTCGTTAGTTCTGCTTTTAGATTCTAAACTCTGAAAATTGTCATCTATTATATCTTCTATGTATGTACATTTCCTTTCACTCTCCCTCATTTCCCTCGTAACACCTCCAGCCTTTCTTCTTTGCTCATAAGATTCACAGCTGCCCCAGGGATTGTGCGCTTGATTTTCTCTTTGGCCTAAACCTCAGGCAAGCATTTCTGACTAGCTCAGGTCCTTTCCGTGTCTTTGCTAGTTGGGGTTAGACTCTTCTGCTGTAGCCTCCAGACTTGAGAATGGCTTCATCTTTCACCAGAAGCACAGTGTGGTCCATTGTTTCTTCCTTAGGTATTTTTATGATTCCCTAGAGTTAAGATCCTTAATTTGTCTTCCGAGATGTAGCATTTCTTCCGTATTTCCATCTGTCCTCTTCCCTATGCCCCTTTCAACTCAGCAGCCATCAGCTTGAACATCTGTCTGCTCTTCATGTCTTCTACTTGTCTGCCTTCAAGCTTTGCTCATGAAGTACCATGTGCCAGCAGAGTCTCTTTATTCTTGCACTGTTGACTGGGCCACTTAATTCACCTACTAGCATTCAAAATTCTTGTCTCTGTATCTACCATATTAGAAACATAAGCTCCCGAGGATGGACTTGTGTCTCTTATATCTTGGTGCTCTATCTAAAATGAAGCACAATGGTGTGTACTTGGCTGGTGTTTGGTAGGTGTTAACTGAATACACTCTATTATTAAATATGATGCAAAGATGTCAATTCTATGCCAAGATGCACCATGCAACAGACCTGGTTTAATAGCAGTTTACTGGGGGAGGGGAGAGGAATGAGGGCCTGGGAAAAGGGTAGAGGCAGACAAGTGAACGTGTAGACAGGTAGATAGATGGGAACAGAGCCATAAGGGCAGATAGAAAGGGATGGGGGCAGTGTGCAGAGAACAGATGGAGGGGATGCTGGAACAGAGACAGACAGATAGACAGACAGACAGATTGGTCCTTCTTATCCGCAGCACACACCTGTCATACCTGGTGGCTGCAGCAGGTTATGATATAAGCAATTGCTAGGTCCTTGAGGGCAGGTCAGCGGAATCTCCTGTATGCTCACATTCCTCCCTTTTTGTTTAATTAAAATTGAGGAAGCAGTGATGGTAGGTTAGGAGTGAGGGTATTGTATTCTTTAGACTACTTCCTGCTGGCTGGTCACATTATTTTTGGAGACCCTAAGAAAATTCTGGCCAAGTTCTATGGAAGCTGGCTGTGTCACTGCTGTCCAGGTTCTGTGGGACCATCTGAGACTAGGAGAGTGCAGGCCCAGTTGAGACTAGGAGAGTGCAGGCCCAGTTGAAGCAGTCTGTGAGGCTGGACTAGAGCATTTGGGGCAAGCCATCTTGTAGCTTTCCTGGATACAGATTTTAAGGAAACACCTGGACTTGGCCGGATGCTAGAACATATATCAGAAGAAAAGTTAAGGAGTTTAGGGAGAAATATTTTCCTTAGATGTGCACTATCATTATAATCTGTATTGAAACCCACATTGTAGAGAAGGCAATAGATTCACACCTTTGTGTCAGAAAGCTTGGGAAACAGATTTGGGTTAAAAGCATGAACTCTTGTCACGGTGCGCCCAGGGAAGACCAAAGTCTTCCATGGAGCAGAAGGGGCAAAAGTTCATTTGATCTTGGTTTTCAGTATGACTACAAAGAGGGGATTCTTCCCTCTACCTAGAAGACTGGTGCTTATAGGTAGCACAGTGAGGAACACCTTTAAGTCTATACTTAAAAGACAACCAAAGGGGCTGGAGAGATGGCTCAGCGGTTAAGAGCACTGAGTTCAACTTCCAGCAACCGCACGGTGGCTCACAACCATCCATAACTAGATCTGACGCCCTCTTCTGGTGTGTCTGAAGACAGCTACAGTGTACTTAGATATAATTAATAAGTAAATCTTTAAAAAGAAAAAAAAAAGACAACCAAAGGAAAATTTAATCTTGAGCTTGTGACTATGGTGTAGTATTGTATAGTGGAAGGTTTTACCAGAGTTAGACTAATACCTTATCAGAACTCCACTGATTAATGTTAAAGCTCTAAACTTTGACATCTTCATACAACAGTAGCACAGTGATGGGAAGAAATCTGAAGCATTCTTCATTTCTTTTATATCCATCCCTTAAGTCACTTTCTTATCACCATTTAAGCTTTCACTTGCATTTACCACCCTTAAAACACCTTAGACCCTTAAACACTTTCTTAGATCTTCACAGCTTGAGCTTCATACCCTCAGACCTTACATAAATTTTACACTTTTTCCTGTGCAATTATTTACAGGTGGCCGGGCATTGGGAGCATCCACTGTAAAGTATATTCCTTTAGATAAAGGAATAGTAAAAACTTACACCTGACACCTGCTTATCTTTTGACATGAAGCTTGTGAGCAAAGCAAACAAACCTGTTTACCTTTTTAAATAAGAGACCTGGTAGTAGTTTTAACTAATGGATTGACTTAGGAACTAACACAGTGGGGGTTACCTTAGGTAAGGAGCTAGCTGTCCAGCTACAGTTAGCTTAGCTATCAATGTTATCAAAGACCTGAGAAGGATAAATGATAATCTAAATGGCATATATACCAATTAAAATGACAGAGGCTAGTCCACAGTCCATTACCTAGACAGTTGTCCCAGGCTCTTGTGGTCTCTGTGACATTGTGGGCAGAGGTAGTCTTTGGCCATCAGTCCCAAAGACTAGAGGCCTTTTCTGTGGAGAAGGAACAGGGAAAGACTGATCTCCCCTCGTTTTAGGCAAAGTGGGGCAATCAACTCTCTGATGTTCTCTTTGTCCACTGTTCAGGCTGGGCCCTAGCAGCAGGTGAAGCATTGGGGCAGTACCGTCCAGTGGTTAGTGTACCGTACTCCTGGTGGAGTCCTTTGCTGTTGTGCCCATTATCTTCTGGGAGACTTTGCAGGGTCACTCTTAGGATTTAGGAGTCTCTTACCTGTCATAGTAAGTTTAAACATCTTAAATGCCATATTCATCAGATCTCTGACAAGTTTGAGGGCCACATTATTTATCTAAAAACTTGTTTCTGGTTACTTACTTTCTGCTTTAATTTTGAAACCATGTATAGGAGGCTAAATAAGGCTTGTTGCTCTAATTAATTGCATCTGTTCTTAGCATAACTTCAAATATAATTCTGAACACATTAAAAGATTTGATCATTTATAAGGTGACTAATTATCAATTTGATGTTTTAAATTATCCTAACGGTTTATAATAATTTAGTGGCTTTCATAAGACTAGGACTTTATGTTTTATCTCTGTTAGTTTAGACTTAAAATAACAATTTTAAATTGGAGCCTTCTCAGCATCAAAACAAAACCTTTTAATCTATAAACAGTCCCTAAAGAGACTGGGAACATTTCTAACCTTTATGTGGTGTATCATTGTAGAACATAATAGTTTCCCATATGATTTAGTTTATAAAAAGTCTATAGCTTAATAACATCAGCAAAAACAAGGTTAAACATTTTTTTTTTTTTGGTCAGTGATTTTTTAACCTTTTTAATGCTGTACACTTCAAAAAAAATTTAAAAGAAGTTTAAAATTTCTCAGTTTTGTTTCTGAGTTTATCAGTGCAGGGTCCAGGGAAGAAGAGAGGGATTCCAGCAACAATAACCAGCAGGGAGTTAGCCACGCCTCCTTCTGGAAGGATCTTCACCAGCTCCTTTCCTGAGCTGGAGGCAGGGTGAAGAGCAGCAAGCCAGTTGGCAGACTTGTCTTTTCTGCCTTAAAGTACTTTGTTTCTGTTGCTAACAACAGACATGGGTAGTATAAATAAAACATAGACTCATAGGCACAGGGACACATGGAGGCAGAACTGAGGGGGAGGGGCTGAAGTGGACAGGGACCGAAGATGCAGGGCCGAGTGTCTGAAGGTGCTGTGTGTACTACATCCTCTCTCTACCCGTGACAGTGGACCTACCATAAGCTGTTGTGTGGGAGACACTCCACAGCTGTGGAGCAGGACAGATCTAGATGACAGGTTTCAAAGTTGAGGTGATTGGTATAACTAGATATGCTGTACTCAAGCTGACACTCTTGCAAGCTAGAGGTTGGTGATCTGAGGCTGGATGGTGATTTCTTTCCTCTCTCCTTCCTTTATGACTTCACTCACTGGTCCCTGTTAGTGCTCACATGCCATGTGCTGGAATCAGCAACAGTGGTCTTGATTGCTGAGCTGATCTGGAAAACCATGCAGATCTGAACCCCTGTCTTTGCATATAGTGCTGTGAATAAGTTCCTGGAAGGTATGTTCTCCCATCATGTGGACTAAGACTGATGCAACCTCTCTGGAAGGGTAGTCCCAGTAGCAGGAGGCTGGACATTTAATATTCAGGGACTTGAGGTTCAGATAGATTGTCTCTGTCAAATGGGTATCTATGATTATGCGCAGAGAGGATATTTTGGGCCTGGAGTAATAAATGGATTGGAATGCTAGAGCATTCCTTTAGTGCATCACATTGAGCAGTTGTTTCATAGTGTCTTACACTTAGGGTGAGGGTATTTGAAACAACAAGTGGTTGGACTCTTGCCTTACCATGGTTTTCTTGGACAATATATGATAGATCTAAGGAATATATTCTAGTCTCTCAGAAACAACGATCTCCATTTCAGGCTGGACATGAGGTGACTGGGCTCTTAGGATATGGAAGCTGTAGAGAGGAGACATGGTTGATTGGGGCTGGAATTACACATCTTGGGAGAGTGAGTGGAGTTTGAATAGCAGAAAAGGGAGAAGCACACTCCAGCTGCCAGGGTTTTAAGTGTAAAAGAGTAGAGGCAGAAGTGGAAATATTGGAGCAGGAGGAGTGCTACCTGTAGAGGGAACACGTGTGTGTGTGTGTGTGTGTATGAATGAGTGTGTGTATAAGCAGTTAGGGGTAAGAAGGTGGAGTGGTTGTGGTGAAGACAAGAGAAAGAAGAGGGTGATAAGAAATTGGTTGAATTGGCTTTGGTGCTGGGCAGTTAGCAGCCCTGAATGACAGGATAGTGTCATTGATGAGTATTGAGAACTGGAGACTGAAGGGTAAAGGGAAATATTGATATAATAATTCTGCCTTGTATTCAGGTATCTCCTCTGGAGCTACTCAAGGCTGCTTCCTGAAGCCAGAGATTAGGAGTCAATGATGGAGGAGAAATTGCAAAGAATACAGCACAGTTAACTTTTTAAAATAGTTCTCTATATTTGGCTTTTACTCACTTAAGTAAAAAAAAAGGCTCCAAGGACATCTTCTTCTTTGTGCTCTGCTTCCTAAACTTGTCCTTGAAGCCTCCAGGGCTGTTATCTGGCTTGGTTGGAGCTGCTGAGCATTTTTGCATACTCCTTGCCAGGAATTAATGTCCTTGGGCCTCAGCTGGATTGTGTCCCCAATCCAGCCATCTGGAAGGTCAGAGTTATTAGCCAGTAGAATGTGCCTATTAGCTCTTGGAGGGGTTACAACCTGTTAGTGGAATCCTAAGCCTGGGAACTGCTCCTCTCACAGGGCCTTTCACACTTGGACTGAGCAAACTGGTGCTGCACTCCCTTATTTGGACACTAAATCTTCTGGGTGAGATTACAGTTTGACTTTGTTTTGAGTGAGTTTTTAGAGTATCTGACATCCTTGCGAGTGATTTCCCCCCCCCCCAAGGAGATCAACATAACACCAAAGCATTTACTTTGTCCACCTGAGTTTTTCCTTGGCCTCCAGCCTATCTGTTTATGAAACCAGAATGAGATTCCCATGTTCTACATGCTCATTGGTCTCCCTAAGGACAAGTGGGGAATACCACCGCAGAGACAGAGACAGTAGAAACGTGAGTCTAACTCTAGAGATTGTGAGGAGTTTTGTTTGTGTCTGGTACTAGAAACATCTGGGAGAACTTTTTGTGGTTTGGGGAACTTGCTGTGCCCATCAGCTTGACTTCATCTGGGCCCAAGATACCAGGAGAAAGGTGCAGGCAGGCAGGGATATGGGGTGGTATTGGGAGGTGGGGTACTACCATGGGTGAAGAAGTTTTGTGGGACTCTGAGAGCACACTTCCCCTGTCCACCCCACCCCCTCTGGCAGGAGGGCAGCTCTTGTTTACCTCTGGCTGCCCTTTGATTGTTTCCTGCCAACCCAAGGGAAGTGATCACTAGTGACAGTGATAGGACAGGGTCCTAGTGCAGGAGGGAAGTCAATCAACTAAGTTCGGGTTGGAACTTGCAGAAGCATCCTTTCAGCCCTCTGGGGAAAGCTGTGGCAGTAAAGACTCATGCCAAGGAGGCTTAAGGCTTGAAGATTGGTAGAGCCCAGGCGTGGAGTTGAGAAGGCCCCCTTGCTGTCCTCCAGAAGTCAGAGAGAGAAGGCTGACCGACTGAAAACTACTGCTGCACACCAAGAAAGTACTGTGCAGCACAGTGTCACCCAACCCATACACAAACACTTTGTACCTGTACTGCTTCCTCCTTACAGTGAGGAGAGCATAGCTCAGACAGAGTAGCTCTGCTTCAAAGCTTTGCAGCAATTGGAGGAGTTTTATATCCAGATTTCATTAACTACTTGGAATTACTCCAAGACTACTCTTTCCCCATTATTCCTTGTAGAGGAAACCACAACAAGCTCTTATTTTAAGTAAGCTTTTAATTTTAGAATAGTTTCAGATTTATAGAAAAGTTGCAGAGAGGGCACTAAAAGTTCCCATAGATCCTGTAAACCATTAATATTTTCTTTTCTCTTTTTCTGGACCATTTATGAGGGAGTGGGAAAGCAGATTTGGAGTGAGGACATTTTTTTCTTTTTCCAGCCTGGTGGTTTTTAAGCTAAAGTTCTTGAGAGTCCACTAGGTTATAGTATGTTTTCCCCTAGGATCCAGTCTGTCTCAGCTGAACTGGGCTGGACCTGGCTTTGCCTTCTAGTTTCAGAGTCATATTGTTTGCATCTACTCAGTGGGGCCAGCTGGTAACTGAGCTCTTGGAAGTTGGAGAAGGTTGGGAGGGTCTTCAGCTGTCTGGCTTCTGCACTGTGTTATCTAGAAGGGTTCTTTCAAGTCAGCCCTCATGTTTTCAGCTGGTGTTAGCCGACTTGGAGTCAGAGCTCTCTGGAGGGATGGAGGGAACATCTGAGTGAGATGATGAAGCCTGTTTGCTTGATGCCTCAAGTCTGACCTTTTATGGTGCCAGGATAGTTCAAGGTGGTAGCTACTCTGAGGAAGGCAGACAGCGGGTAGTAGCAATGTGTATGGGCAGTTTCTGTGCTTTACTTTGGGGCCCAGGCACATTCTCCATTTAAGGGGAAGGGGTCTGCAAACGTCTTAGCTGTGGGTGTGAATGGGCTGGCCTGAAGTCTGCTCATAGCCTTTGCTGGATGTGCTTTTTCAATGAGATCATTCCATAATTGCATTCCTATAAAATTATATTTTACTCAAGACGTGAAGCTAGGTTTGTGTAAAAGCACTGGCACTAACACACAGCTCGGAGAAGGGTGAATGAGAGAGGGCTAAGCCAGTCTTTGGGTGGGGTGGGGTGGGGACTGGATTCAGGATGGTATACTATGAGCTTACCCAGGACATGAAATCGCCACTTAGCACAGGCAAGGGAGGCTTGAGTTGTGTTGTCCTCGATGCCTGCCACCCCTAGGCAACATGAACTCAGAAAGGGCAAGTAGAAAGATGCCTGTGCCTGTGGCTGATAGAAGGCTCTAGAAACAGAAAAGTCTGTTCTCACCTGTTGGCCCACCTTCCTGCATCTCCTCTCCCACCTCTGCCTTCCTCCCACGACGGTCTATTTCTACTCACAACCTTGTGGCACCAGACATACCGTGCTCCCTCATCCCACCCCACTCACAGCAGCTGACTACTTGGAGTTAATATAAGCCCTACAGTTTAAGGTCCTAGTCTCATATGACTGCCTCAACTCACTAGTCTCAGTCACCCATATTTCCAGCCATTTTGAGGGCTTCCTCCCATACCCCTTTCCCGTGGGTTTGATAATTTGCTGGAATGGCTCACAAGCAGAACTCAGACAAAGTGTGAAGGGCTCTAGTAGGCCAGAGCATGACAAACATGACTCTGGCAAGTCTTGCTTAACTGTAGAGTACACCTCTAAAGCTAGCCACCAAAGACTATTATTCCCTTATTCACTTCTTCTCCTGAGACTGACTACCAAGATCCAGCTATCAAAGTATCGAAGTCCAGGAATCAAAGCCCCTCTTTTGACTGCCCTAATTAACATGCCCTATCAAAACAAACCAACTCATCCTAACTGGGAAAACTTAGAATTGGTTTTCTTCCTGATTCTTGACAGAGAATTCCTGGAATTTTTTTCAAAGATACATCCAAGTGACAGCAGGGGGTCAGGAGGGGCAGATAGGCACAGTACCGAAGTTTATTATTCTAATGAGTTTATTATTCTAATGAACAGAAAGACTATGGAAGTTGGAAGTTTCAGCTTCATCCTCCTTTCCCTAAATTACCGTTTACCTCTGGGCCACATCTGTCTCCTCTCTGTCCAGAAGCAGTCCTTTGTCCATCCGGGACAGATATCCCTACCTCCACCCTGTTGCTTTTCCCTTCTCCCTGGTCCTCTGCCTCCTGTCTTTGTCTCTTATTCCTTGCCCTCTGTCCCTCTGGGACAAAGAAATCTCTTTTGTGCTGAGACCTTGGTCTTGGTGTATCTTGTGCCTACTCTTGTCCTTTCAACTCGTACTTAACTTGTTACCAGTTTATTATTAAGTACACAGCTTAGAAAGGATACATTGAAAGACATGCACAGGGCAGGATTATTGGGGGTGAGGGACTGTTAAGTCAACTTCCCCTTGAGTTGCCCTCCAGTACTGTGATGTGTTTACCAAACCAAAGCTTTTTGAATTCTCATGGCCAGGGGTTCTGTGGAGGGTTATCTATTATATAGGCGTGATAGATTATGTCAATAGGGGCTCTGTGGAGTGTGTTAAGTACGTACTGATGGATTATGTGGCAACATAGTAACTAATGATGAGCTCCACCTTCAGCTCTCTCCTCTCCTCTGAGGCTGGAGGATCTTTATGGTTCTTTTCTGGTGCCAGTGCTCTCGTTGATTTTTGTGCATCTAGCTATTCCTTAACTCATGGTTTAGAGGACAAAAACTGTTCACGGGGTTGAGGAGATGGCCCAACATGGGTGTAGCTTGCTATACAAGCCTGATGACCTGAGTTCGATCCCTAGAACCCATAGAAAGAAAGAGCTAACTCCACAAATGTTGTTCTCTGATCACCACATACACTTTATAGCACAGACGTGCCCACATGCATACTTCACAGACACACACAATAATGGTAGTTTAAGTTTTAAAAAGACTGTTTTCCCTAATAGTGCCTAGCACAGGGCTTAGTAAGTACCTATGAAATGGCTGTTGAAGGTAGAGTTGGCGCACTACAATCGTGTATAATAGTTATGCCAGCTGAAGTGTGGTGGCTAATGTGGTGTGATTTCTGAGGCTAGAAAAGGTGGTAGGTACATATTTCTCCTGGTACACAGCATAGGGAAATTCGTGGAGTGGGAAGACAGAGAACCCAATAGGTTCTTTGTTTCATGGGCAGATTATAAGAGCTAGGCCTTACAATCTTATTTAACCTGTACTCACACAAAGTAAAATAACACTACTTGCCGAGCATCCTTGCAGAAGCTTCAGGGTTGGAGAGGAATGAACTGTAGGTTTAGAATCTGACTCTGTTGGAGGTGGTGGTGGTGGTAGCTTCCTAGTAACAATTGTGTGGTACCCTTCCCAGGAGGCAGACACCACTCCCTCCTACACATCAGCTCATCTGCTCACAGGGTAGCCTGTGGGATGCCTACTATTTTTTTTTTTTCAAGACAGGGTTTCTCTGTGTAGCTCTGGCTGTCCCGGAACTCACTCTGTAGACCAGGCTTGACTCAAACTCAGAAATCCACCTGCCTGTGCCTCCAAAGTGCTGGGATCAAAGGCGTGCGCCACCAGCTGGGTTGCCTACTATTAATTGCTGTTGCAGGAAGAAACTGAGGCCACAGAGCTTCTTGACAGTTCTAAACCTGGTTCTGTATATAGTTGAATAAGCTTTAAGGCAAGATACTGAGCCTTCTAGAGTCCCAGCCTCCTTCCTGAAATAACCTGCTATGTCTAACCTCCGGGGCTTGTTGGTAGACCCACATGAAAGAACATGTGAACATGTTTTTGAAAATAACATAGTACTATGAGTAGTTTCAGGATCAAAGCTTAGCCTGTTATAGTTCCAACAAGCTAGTCTTAGCTACCCATCCACAGTATGCTCATTAAAGAGGCTGGTAATAATTAAAAGCAGAGAAAGGAGAATTATCCCACTTGGCCACTGGAAAGAGAAACAAAGGATACAATGGCTATCTTAGGGATACCGAATGGAGGGTTGGGTTCAAGGAGAGGACAGTAGATAGGCACAATTAAGCAGTTCTGGATGAGGCCCCACCCATCATGGATCCTTCTGCGTCTCTTATCTTGGATCCATTCTTGTCTCTTCTCCATTTCTGTCTGACCTAGGAGGTCAGGTAAATTGTCAGGGCTGTAGAGCAACCTCTCTGCCTGGCACCAGGGCTCCTGCCTTTCTCTCCCTTTATTATAGAACTCCTGGGGAAAGTTTAAGTCTCTGAGGGCTGTTGTTTCAGTAGTTTGATAGCACAAATAGGCTTTCTTTTTAAAAACAACAACAACAAAAAAAAACCTGTCTCCTGCCAGACAGCCACAATACCCTGAAGTCCTTTAGAGCCAGCATCAGCAAAGGGAATCTTGCATAGATACCGACTTGTACACAGTGTCTGCTACAATGTGGTGTGGGCTGTCCTGTACTTCACAGCTGCTCTAGGCTGGCTAGTGGTAGAATCTTTGCTGGCATTGAAAATAAGAATTTGAGCTGGCATTTAAAAATAATTAAGACATGAATTTTTGTTGGAGTCAAAATATGTGAAATGTTATTTGAGGAAGGTGAATTTATTTATTTATTTATTTATTTATTTATTTATTTATTTATGGTATTGAACCAGCCTTTACCTCCTAGCCAGGGAGGTTGTAGGATAGTGGAAGGTTACATGAGGGCTTTGTTCTCTTGGCCCCTTGGGAACAATGAGGCTACTCTAACCAGTGGCAGAAAGGCTGTCTCAGTAGAACCGTTCCATATCCCAGCTGCACACAGCTGGCTACAAATTTTATGGGTTGTTGGGTGTGATAAAGTTTTTTCTTGTAGGTTTAGCAAGTTGCTTTGCATTGATATTTCCTTGATTTGGAGGTTGTGTCCAACAGAGTGGTCCACTGCTAGCCCTGGCACACAGCTGTGCCCACACTTGGCTGTGGGGAGTGATTTGGAATGAACCTGGTAATGGGGCGGGAGAACCAAGGGTGGGGTGAAGGTATGAGCAGCCAGGGAAGGACATTATGGTCCTTCAGACTTCTCTGGACCTTTGTAGAGCTTTCAAATAGTCTCTCCCATGAGCTCTGTATAGTGCCTCCAGGCCTGAGAGTTGTCAGGGTTGACCATAATGTCTGTGTGAATAATTATAGGCCACTGAACAGAACCACTAGTCAGCTACATCCCTCAAAAATGCCTAATTGTAGGCTGTAACAATGAAAATATACAAGAGCTTAGATGTATGCCATACCTTATTTCAAGGAGTAGTAATGACATGAGTCAGCTATGACTTGGGTGGCTTTCAGTGTGTTGGAAGCAGCTTGGTGAGCATGTAGGCCAGTGCAGAAAGGGAGGAGTCCCATTCTTCAGGTTTCCCACAGAGAGACTAGGAATATTGGGAAAACACAAGCTTTGGCCATTGGCTGCAGTTAGTTACTGAAGGTCTAGAAGAGTTTATAAACCATGTTAGAAAAATAACACATGTATGGACACTTGTGAGGTGTAGGGGTATGTGTTTGTATGTCTGCATGTGTTTTGAGTCAGGATTCTCCAGCTCTTCTGTCCTCAGCTCCTCCTATATATGGAATTATAAGGTGCTCTGCCTACCATATTTGGCTTGTGTGGTTCTGGGAATCAAAGCCTTGCCTTTGTGATAGGAGGCAAGCCCAAGTCTAATATCGCTAGATGAACTATTTCAAGTGCTTTTGGGAACCCATGATAACACATGGTAGTTTTAAAATCATTGACAGTGGCACCCCAGCTGAATAGGCTGCATTCTCTTGGAACGCGCCGCAGAACGAGGTTCTGGTGACCCTAGCCGTGTTCCCTCCTTAGTCCTTTCTCCTAACCACCGGCGTACCCGGCAGACCCACCCCGTCCTGTGCCAGGAGAGTACTACCACCGGCACCATGCCCTACCCATACCCAGCACTGACCCCGGAGCAGAAGAATCTGCCCTAGCCCGGAGCTGACATCGCTCACCGAATTGTGGCTCCGGGCAAGGGCATCCTGGCTGCAGACGAGTCCACTGGAAGCATTGTCAAGCGCCTGCAGTCCATTGGCACCGAAAACACAGAGGAGAACAGGTGCTTCTACTGCCAGCTGCTGCTGACTGCTGACGACCGTGTAAATTCCTGCATTGGGGGGGTGATCCTCTTCTACGAGACACTGTGCCAGAAGGCAGATGATGGACGTTCCTTCCCCCAAGTCATCAAGTCCAAGGGTGGCATTGTGGGCATTAAGGTAGATAAGGGTGTGGTGCCCCTGGCAGGAACCAATGGCGAGACTACTACTCAAGGGCTGGATGGGCTGTCTGAACACTGTGCCTACTATAAGAAGGATGGAGCCGACTTCGCCAAGTGGCGCTGTGTGCTAAAGATTGGGGAACATACTCCCTCCCCCCTTGCCATCATGGAAAATGCCAATGTTCTGGCCCGTTATGCCAGCATCTGCCAGCAGAATGGCATTGTACCCATTGTGGAGCCTGAGATTCTCCCC
>JADRCD010220463.1:0-22323 GCA_019843815.1 Montemys delectorum
AATAGTATAGGAGAGGAAAATAAGGACATGGTAGTCTGTAAGGCTTCCTTTCTATGTGACATAGTCTTGGGATATCCAACGATCACAAAACAAGGAACAGATTTATAAAAGGGAAATACAGTTCCTTTTCCCTTCTAGGTAAGACTAACTGTTTGATAAAGAGCAAAGCATTCCTTTCTGTTTAGCCAGATTGCTGTCTCTCTGTTGCTTACTAAATCATGGAAATTGAACTTTCTTCCTGCAGGTACAATTCTTCTTTACAGTCAATACATAGTCAATGCATGTTAATACACTCAAGCTCCATCTATCTCTTCCCTCTCTGCCCAAAGTCCCATTAATAATGGCAATATCAGTGGCATTTGACATTAATAGAGCCTGAAGGATTCTGAGAAGCTTTCTCTAATCACGCTGAATGGGGTTGTGATGAGCAATGGATACTTATAAGGCAAAGACAGTAAGCATGAGCACAAGGTTAAAAGGAAAAATATTCTACCGAAGGCCAAATAAAACTGTTCCATCTCAGAAATTTCAAAATATTACCTGCATTCATGTTGGATAAAAAAATAGGGCTTTCACCTTTATAAATCTGAAGTATGTTAATGAGATAGAGCTGACCAATTGAAAGAGGAAAAGGAAAAACCACTACACTTTGATTTTTTTTTCTTTAACAGTTATTTACAGCCTGCCTGGTTTTTCTCAAGTTGTAATGCAACCTGAAATGCACCCCTCTTGATAATAGACAGAGTTAAGTAGATCAGGAAGGTATTTGAACTAGGAAGATTTTAATACAGCAAAGAAATTGTCTTGTGGCCACAATCAAAAGAGTGTTCAAGAATACTTAAATGCTTACATATAAACTCACTTTTAGTGAAACTATAATATGAACAATAGAACGTCAAACCTTTAAATGGATTCAAGTGGCCATACTCTCTTCAAAAAATATTTAAATTTTTATTTGGTGTTTGAAGTGGTGGCTCATCAATTAAGAACACTTCCTGCTCTTTTCAGAAGAACTAAGTTAGGGTCTCATCATTCACATAGGTATATCTCATAACAACCTGTAATTCAAGTTCCAGGGTTTCTGACAACCTCTTCTTGTCTCCATGGGTGCTGATCACATATACACCAACCCACAATAATGCACTTTCATGTAATTAAAAATAATAAAATCAATATAAACTTTTGATTTTACTAAAATGAATGGAACACCTTTACATAACTTTTTAACAGAGACAATCCACTAACCTCACTCATACTATGAAATATGTGTCCATTAATGGGAATAGCTCTTGAGTTCCAATACCATAAACAAAAATTTATCTATACATTATTACAGCTTTTGCAAATAATATAATTATTTCACAGCTAGTACAATATGGATATTTAGTGTAGTACATTTAAAACTCTGACTCTTAACAGCTATTTGCTAAAATGTATTCTAGTCCAATAAATGAATCTTATTTTGACTTTAAATTTTACTTTTATTTTATATAAATGAAGGTTTGTCAGTATGTGCACCACATATCTGCCTATTGCCAACCATCCAGAAGACAGCATTCAATCTCCTGGAACAAGAATTCCAGATGACTGTGAACCACCATGTACCTTCTGGAAATGGAAACCTGAATCTTTTGCAAAAGCAACAAGTGTTCTGAACTGCTGAGCACCTCTCCAGGTTATTTTTCATCTTAGATGGCAAACAGTGGGCTGTACTAATTTATATTCTCTCAATAAGCCAAAGACATGCTGTGCCAAGGGAGCATTATGTGCAGTTCTGAGATAAATACCACCATCCATTATTTGATACATCTGTGAAGTTTCAACGTAGTCCCCTGGAAGAGCATAGGCTAGGCAGAGTATCTGAAAAGAAAGATAAAGTTTCTCATGGGTCCAAAAGTAAAGACAAGATTTTCTCCATTAATCATTATACTAATGTGTATAATGTCTCTGAGGTTAACTAAGAGCTAGTAACATTCTAACATGAAAAATATGGCTATACATATGTAGCTACCTATGAACTATGCTTAATATCTAAGCAGAGGGAAGTCAGAATGCTCAAGGATAAAATTCTGTTAAACTGGAAAAATAAAATGCTTAAGTGCTTTTTTTTCTGATTTCTCTCAAGTTGGAGGGTCGTACCAAATTATATTTAAATTTCAAAATACTAATTATGCCATCTTTATATTGTGTGCTATATACAATGTGTGTGTACAAGAACACAATACATCTGTTGCTAAATAAAGTAACTTCCATATATGAAGTAAGGTGAGCTGTATCAGCTCAGTGATGAAGAGACATGACATTTGCTGTAAATATGTATTAGTTCTCATATACCAAAAAAGAGAATTTCTGCCCTTTGCAGAAGAAAAAAATTAGAGTCTTCTCCAACGATATAAATCTATCAAAATAACAGATTCATACAGTGTTGTTATCTCATCAATGTTTCCAAAACAGTGCCTGAAACCAAAATTACATAGAGAAAATATTAAGCTTAAAAAATATAGATATTGTTTTCCTTATTTGTGTATATGCAAGTATGTATTCACTAAAATGGGTATAAAAATAGCATATGCATACATAATATGTGCCTATGTATAAGTATATATAAGTAATATTTTTCTTGATTCAACTAATTAAACTAAATTTTTAAAATTTATTTTCTAGGTTAGTGACAATAATTAAGCTAACATAAGACCTATATAACTTTAATGAAAAAATATTTAAATATTTTCTTGTTTCTTCAAAGAAATTTTTCTAGCTTGTTAACATCAAAGGTATTCTGAAGTCTTGAAGCTAGGGAGACCACATGTGTGCTACATTTTACAATGACACACAAACCTAATATAAACTTCGGATTACATTTATATTATATTTACATTTGCTTCTTAATTCTAAAATGGAGATATTTGGGGACTTTATAATTAAAACTTTTTGGAATACATTTATACAAATATAGATTGCTACTTCTTTTATTAAGCATTTTATTCATTTACATTTTGAATGATAGTCCCATCTCCACTTCTCCTCCAGAAGTCCCCCATCCTGTATGATCACTTCTCCTACCCTTTTCTTCTATGTGGGTGCTCCTTCACCTACTCACCCACTCCTGCCTCACCACTCTAGCATGACCCTACACAGGGGCATTAAGTCTCCACATGATCTCATTGATGTCATTGATGTCAGATAAGGCCATCCCCTGCTATGTATGTATCTGGAGCCAAGGATCCCTCCATGTGTGTGTATATATATACTCTTTGTTTGATGGTTTAGTCCTTGGGAGCCCTGGGTAGTTGAGTTAGTTGATATTGTTCTTCCTATGTGGTTGTAATCCCCTTAAGCTCCTTCAGTCCTTCTCATAGCTCTTCCATTAGGGGTCAATCGGATGGTTGACTGTGAGTATGTGCATCTGTATTAATCAGGTCCTGTTGGAACCTTTCAGGAAACAGCCATACCAGGCTTCTATCAGCAAGCATTTCTTGGTATCAACCATAATATATAGGGTAGGTATCTGCAGATGGGATGGATCCCTAGATGGGGCAGTCTCTGGATGGTCCTCTCTTCAGTCTCTGTTCCAGTTTTGACCCTGTCTTTCCTTTGGACATGAACATTCTGGGTTAAAAATTTTAAGATAGTTGTGTGGCCTCATCCCTTACCTGGAGGCCATGTCTCTCTATAAGTAGGCTGTACAGGTTTTATCTCCCATTTGTTGGATATTTTAGCTGAAGTCATCCCCACTGAGACCTTGGAAGCTCTTGCTTCCCTGGTATCTGAGACTTTCTTGTGGCTATCTCTAATTCCACCACTGCTACATATTTCTTTTTTCATTATTATTTTTATTGGTTATTTATTTATTTTCATTTCAAATATTATCCCCCCTCCTGCTTTCCCCTCCGCAAACCCACTATCCCATTCCCCCTTTCCCTGCCTCTATGAGGGTGCTCTCCCAGCCACACCCCCCAACTCCTGCCTAACTCCCTTAGCATTCCCCTACACTGGGGCATTGAGCCTTCCCTAGGCCAAGAACCTCCCCTCCCAATGATGCCATAGAAGGCCATCCTTAGCTATGTATACAGCTGGTTTCCTGGCACTCTACTTCTCTTCTCCCACTTCCCTCCCATACCTGATCCTTTTCCCCTTCCTGCTCCTTTTTCCCTCCCAGGTCCTTAGCTCCCTCTACATTCTATGATTATTTTGTTCCTCCTTCTATGTATCCATAGAGATTGATGTATGCACACTTTAATCTTCCTTCTTCTTAAGCTACACACATATGGGTTTGGGTTGCATCATGTGTATTCTGAGGATTTGGGCTAATATCCATTAGATTCAGTGTATCTGGTTTTAAGTGGAGATCCTTGATCCACTTGGACTTGAACATTGTTCAAGGAGATAAGGGTGGATCAATTTGCATTCTTATACATGCCAACTGCCAGTTGAACCAACACCATTTGTTGAAAATGCTGCCTTTTTTCTACTAGATTATTTTTTTGTCAAGTATAAGGTGACCATAGGTGTGTGGGTTTATTTCTGGGTCTTCAGTTGTATTCCATTGGTCTACCTGCATGTCTCTGTACCAATATCATGTATTTTTTATCACTATTGCTTTGTATTATATCTTAAGGTCAGGAATTATGATTTCCCATTGAAGTTTTTTTCATTGTTTAAATTACTTTTTGATATTTTGGTTGTTTTGTTTTGTTTTGTTTTGTTTTTGTTATTTTAAGTGAATTTAAGAATTGATCTTTCTATCTCTGTGAAGAATTGAGTTGGAATTTTCATGGGAATTGCATTGAATCTGTAGATTGCTTTTGGTAAGATGTCCATTTTTATTCAATCCTGCCAATCCACGAGCATGGGAGATCTTTCCATCTTCTGAGGTCTTCCTCAATTTCTTTCTTCAGAGACTTGAAATTCTTATCATACAGATCTTTCACTTGTTTGGTTAAAATCACACCAAGATATTTTATATTATTTGTAACTATAGTGAAGTGTGTTATTTCCCTAATTTCTTTCTCAGAGAATTTATCCTTTGTATAGAGGAAGGCTACTGATTTGCTTGAGTTAATTTTATATCCAGCCACTTTGCTGAAGTTGTTTATCAGTTGTAGGTGTTTCATAGTGGAATGTTTGTGGTTGCCTTTGCTGGAATTTTGAAGGTTGCAGATTGTTACATTTTAAACTCATAAAACTCATAGAAAAAAAATATGAGCCTTGTGACACATGCCTTTAATCTCAGCACACACCAGGCAAATAGAAGCAGATCTCTGAGTTCAAAAACAGCCTGTCAACAGAGCAAGTTCTAGGACATCCAGGGCTACACAGAGAAGTAGTAACTGAAAAACAGCTAAAGCATAATAAAACTTGATGGTTTTTTTTTCACTGTTTCTTCCATTATGACAGTGTTATACAGTACTTATACTTGACACGATTTCACTGTTTCATTTGGAAAATTAATAGCTTGAATAGACAAATTGTCTTCAAGTGTATTTTGAAACTGTAATAAATGTTTTAAGAAAGTAAAGCTCAGAATTTGCAGATGGTACAGATGGCATCCACCAGAATCAGCAGGAGCACAAATGTATAAACCAAGTTAGGTCTGGGGATTAGAGAGGTGTCTGAAGGATAGAATCAGGATGATTTGCCAACTGAGCCAGAAAACAGGATGTCCAGATTGGGCTGGACATACAGGTTTGGATATCTTGCCCTCAGGATAAAGTCAGAGGATACAGAGGCTTAGTAGGGTGAGAAGAAATGTGTATTCTGACCTAGTGGCATTTATATCTTGATAGTAATCAACAACTGTCTAATAGGACTAAAGGACCCTTGAATAGGATGGAAAAGCATGTCTGGTACTCTAAACCCAACCAAAACCCTTTAAATAATAAGGTTAGAGACCTTCTAAGAAAACCTGCTATTGTCACTTTTCTTAACTGGTATAATTTTCTAACTGCTTTCTAAATATGTGTCCTTATACTCACAGATATGTGCAGTTTTCATTTCTCACCAAAAAAGTCTCTCTTTGTAGCAAGTGGAATATATTGCAGAAAGCCATAACTGGTAAAAATAAAAACATGTGACTGTGTGCTGCTTAGCACCATTTGATACATATAACACACAACCCTTATACCTAGAGCTCAGGGAATATATTGCACATAGTGGAGAGAGGTGATAAAAGATCAAGAAGTCTGATTTTGTCTTTCATGTATGTTAGGGAGACTGCTTTTATAACATCTCAAATATGACTACCTAAATGAGAACTGAACAATGGCAATGGCAGTTGCCATGCCAATGTGTACAGGGGCTGGGAGGCTCTTATAGGCCCGATCCATAGGCAAAAAACTACAGGCAAATAGCAACAGCAAAAACAGAGTTGTCTTACTCAGAAGCAAGCTCTCTGTTTAGTTACACAATACCAATAGAGGGAAGAAATATCAATAAAGACTTAGCTCTGTGTGTTTGTGTGTGTGTGTGTGTGTGTGTGTGTGTGTGTGTGTGTGTAATAAATTTGGGAGGGAGACATCAAAGCAATTCAGGAGGATAATGTAAATATGGTATGCATATGTGAAAATTTTAAAATAAACTTAATTTTAAAATACATGAATTTTTTTATTTAATTTTTTTATACTCTAGATTTTATTTCCCTCCTGGTCCACCCTCTGACTGTTCCATATCCCATACTCCTCCCTGTTTCTCTGTCTCCAAGAAGATGTCCCCACCCCCCCACCCCCATCCCACCAGAGCTCTAAACTTCCTGAGGCTTCCAGTCTCTTGAGGGTTAGGTGCATCTTCTCTGACTGAACCCAGGAAAAAAAGATATATGAAATTATTCAGAATTTTTTCTTTTGATCATTGATAAATATGAGATGTAAAATAAATCAAACATAGCAATTCTCTGATAAAAGTAAAGATATATCCATTTGCTGCGTGTTTAAATCCTTAGGAACCACATAAGTTAAAAAGTCTTTCTGCTAGAAATGTCTGTACCCATGAAGTTTCACCATACCTGCCTAAACGAAATCTGAACAAGGATATAACCAGGAGACATGCTAAAATGGAATGGGGATCTCATAGATCCTCAACACAAAGAACTCTGCCCAACAAAGACATTCCAAGAGCATAGAAATTGTGTTATTGATTATATCTAATACCAACTAGACTTGAAATCATATACATGTATCATTATACAGACTAAAAATGTTCTATTTATGTATATGTATATGTGTGTGAATGTGTGTGTAACCACAATTAAAGAAAAAAAGCCATACATTTGAGGTGGCGTATACAGAGGGATTAGAAGGAGGGAAGGGAAAGAAATGTTACATAACTGCACACTAACATTTGCAGTTAATATTCTTACTCTACTTGATCTTGTTAAAGTTGTTAAACAACATCAATTACATCTATGATACTACATTGACACTTACTGTACTTTAACTTCAGTTATTGCATGTTCAAAAAGTAAGGCTGTCTGAAGAGGAAACATTAAGTATTAGAAAATTCAGGAGGAATGTGCTAAAACTGAATTTTCTGACTAGATCTTTAATAATTAAAAAGGCTTTTAGTCTCAAACCATAGAAATACACATTGAAACCCATAGTAGAGGAGATTAGGTGAAAAACAGGTATCATTTTTAAAGCATGGTTTATACTTTCACAGGATACCAGACATCCTTTGGGAACAAGTTGGCCATGCATCATTAGAGTTAATTACATGACATGTACTGATGTTATAATCTAATAATCAAGAGCTTGTCAAAGAAAGTTGCATGATTGCTTGTATACACCCTGGTAGATATGAAAAACTTTAAAGAAAATTGTTTCTAGTCCTCCTAAACAGCTCATTTTTCTCTTAGTAAGAGAGGAATTTATTCCATATTTCTAAAAAATACATAATTTTATTTTAAATTTTTTTCAACAAGTGTCTCATAGTTCAAAAATAATGTTGTCTTACAGCTTGGGACCAACATCATACTCTAAACTTTCTATGTATTATTCTAACTGTTACATAACACAAGGAAGTCATTTGTCATAAACATCAGTGCCTTCTTTTCTAAACAAGTAGGACAGTTACTTTATAGGGCATGTGGGGGGTGTTAAATGAGATGAACAATATCTGTAGTCAGAACATTTAAAATAAGATAGAGAATGACCATTACTATTTTCAGTCCTTTCTCCATCAATATCATTTTAACTTTTGACATATCCACATGTACAGAATACTATCCAGTTTTCTATCACCATGAGAAAACCATAGCTTAAGAGAATTTAAACCTAAATAAGTGCATCACAAGCAATAAATCCTTACTTTGTCAATTTCCATTTCATATATATTAGGTGTAGTTGGAATGTATTTATCTTAATATAATTTATAGTATGACACTTTCTATTATCCGTGTTATGAATAATATGAATATAACTTCCTTAGTCTTCATAACATTACTTGTGTAAATATAATTGTAGGACTGTGAAAGGCAGCCTGGTTCCTGGTTGCGCTAAGGCTAGGAACCTAAAGTTTCATCTACTTGGTTACCTAAACCAGGGCTGAGCAAGGAGTATATTAAATCTTTCCGATAGCGAAATAAATAGTCACAGTGCAAAGCTGGTAAGGAATACTGAAATCCCTTCTATTTAAGAGAGAGGAAATGTCCAATTATTGTCAAACTTACTGACACTCTTTCATATATGCAACTATTCATCTGCAATTTTAAAAAGTATGCATTTTAGATTTGAAAACAAAGAAAGTACCTGTTTCAATATATTTAACTATATATACTCACTAACACTGATACAACCTGAGCATTAGCTCCTGGATCTGCTCTGTTGGATGATTTTGGGTCTCCAGGAATGCTTGGAACTATGCTTTCATTTCCCACATGAGTCTTCCTCACTGGCGAGTAGTTATAGAGTTCCAAAGCAAGGTAGCAAAGAGCCTCATTTCTACATTTTTAATTTCTTATTTGCAAAGAGCTTCTGAGATGGAGGTAGTTAATTGAAACAACTGTTGAAAATGTGCTTGGCACTTTTAATTTTTTTCTCAACATTTCCACGTTTGATAACAAATGTTTTGTCTGTTAGAATATCTCCTCCTGGGATCAGGCCACTCAGCTCACGAAAAATGTGCATTCAAAAATTGATCCAATCTACCTACCACCTGGAAACTGCTAATGGAAACATTCTAAGGGACACTCACTTCGCCATGCTTGGTCAGAAACATGAATTGCTTTTGTAGACTTGTTTACTTGAACATAATTCTGTTAGTTCAAAACCAAGAGAAGGTAGGAAGATTGTAAAGTCCAGAGGTGATGGATTACTTCAAGGGAATAGTGTCTTCCAGTATAACAGAAGTGATTCCTATATGCACTCACAGAGACTGACGTCGCACAGGAAGCCAGGCACAGATTCAAATAAGATAAAATCTTAGCATTGAAAGAGGGAAGTGGATATGGGCTCTCACTCTAACTAAAAGGTAAAGAGGAAGTCTATTTTTCTCCAATAGAATGTCACTGGATATATTGAAGAAGACTCCCTGCCCCTCGCAAACAGATAACATGCCATGAGGAAGTTGTCAAACCCAAAAGAAATTCCAGAATAGTTTTGTAGACTTTTTGTTTTATTTTTTGTTGTTTTGACGTTATCATTATTATTAGTAGTAGTAATAGTCATCGTTGTCTTACTGGTTCTTTGTCATCATGTTTTTATGCATTTTGACTTTCATTTTTCTGGCTTTTGTGGGGGGGTCATTTGTGTTTTTCTGACTGTATATGTGTGTATATTTTTCTTACTTTGCTTGTCTTTTTAAAGTAGAAAGAAGAGAAACAAAGTCTGGTGGAAAGCGAGGTGGAGAAAGATATCAAAGAAAGCAGTTGGGAAAGAGGAAACTCATGATAAAATATATTGTATAAATATTCTTCAATAAAACATCATTTAAAGATATCTGAAAATGATGTTACAATGTGCTCCAGTGAATTTCTGAAAAAGTAGTAATATATGTATATTATGTGTATACATATATTATATATTATATATATGTGTGTGTGTGATATATGTGTATGTATGTAGATATATATGAATATATGCATATGGAATTTATTAGACATTCCAAATGATTTGGTTTAGGTAGTTGGAGGATGGCTGTCTTATGAAAGATGGCACATGTCTAGCAGTTGTTCAGTTCATGTAGCTGCATGTCTCTGCATTCCTGTTGGTCCTAGAGTCCTGGAGGATTCCTGGAGAGTTGCTGGTCTTCAGTCTGCATTGTAATCATGGATTTAACATGGACTGCAGCAGTAGGATTGAAGATCATTCCAGTAAGAGTGAGGGCTAGCAGCCAAACAATAAAAAAATAAACAACAACCACCACCACCACCCCATTGCTTCCCTCTTGAATTTTCTTTTACCTGGGCTGTCACCAGAAATTGTGGTCCAGAACTAATTCTGGATTTTCCTATTTTAAACAATTTGATTATGAAAATCCCTCACAGGTGTTCCCAGTATCTGTGGATTCAGTAAATTCCAAATTTAGTCAGGTTGACAAACAAGATTAACCATCAGATTATATTGTGAATATTTTAATCTACTTAGCCCCTTTTTGTTTTGCTTTTATGAATTGCTTTGCTTCACACCTTGACATTTCAAATGTTATCCCCCTTCCCAGTATCCACTCCACAAGCTCCCTATCCCCTCCTCCCTTCCCCTGTCTCTGTGAGTGCACTACCCTATCTACCCACCTACTCCTGGCTCTGTGAGAGTACTCCCCTATCTGCCCACCCACTCCTGCCTCAGAGGCCTAGTGTTCACCTGTCTTGAGTTATCAAGCCTCCAGAGGACCAAGGGGCTTTTTTATTCTTTTCTAGATTTTATTTTTATTTTTACTAAATGACTTTATTTATTTACATTCCAAATGATGCCCCCTTCCTCGTCCCCGAGTTCCTCACCAATTTCACCACATCTGCAGCCCCCTTTGATTCTGAGGGGGTGCTCCTGACTTCCCATCCCCTCCCCACCAGCATCAGCTTTCCCTAGAGCATCAAGTTTCTATAGGATTTGGCTTATACTCTCCCACTGAGGACAAACAGGCAGTCCTCTGCTACATATATATGTGGGGGGTGGGGTGGAGTTTCTTCAACACCCTCAATTCTTCCATAAGAGTTCCTAACCTCTATTCAATGGTTGGCTATAAGTATCTGCATCTGCTCAGTCAGCTTCTGCTAGAACCTCTCAGAGAACATCCATGCTAGGCTCCTGTGTGCAAGCACCGCATGCATAAGTAATAGTTCCTGTGCATGAAATGGATCCCAAGTTGGTGCAATTAATGGATGGCCTTTCCTTCAGTATCTGATCCATTTTTGTCTCTGCACTTCCTCTAGACAAGAACCTTCTTATTAAGTTTCTATGATCTGTGAGTTGTATCATGGGTATTCTGCACATTTTGGCTAATATCTTCTTATCAGTGAGTACATACCATGCATGTCCTTGAGGTCTTGGTTATGTCACTCAGAATGATATTTCTAGTTCCATCCATTTACCTGTACAATTATGATGTCCTCGTTTTTAATAGTATTTTAATAGTATTCCATTGTGCAGATGAACTACATTTTCTGTATACATTCTGTGGTTGAAGGACATCTGGGTTGTTCTACCTTCTGACTATTACAAATAAGGCTACTATGAACATAGAAGAGTACTATGAACATAGTAGAGTAGTGTCCTTGTGGTATGATGGGGCACCTTTTTGGGTATATGCCCAAGATTGGTATCACTGGGTCTTCAGGTAGATTTGTTTTCAATTTTCAGAGAAACTGCCAGATTGATTTCCAGAATGGTTGTACCAGTTTGAAATTCCACCAGCAATGGAGAAAAAAAGAAGCAAACACACTCAAGAAGAGTAGACATCAGGAAGCAATCAAAATCAGGTCTGAATTCATCTAATTAGAAACAAAGAGAATGATACAAAGAATCAACAAAACCAAGAGCTGTTCTTTGAGAAAATCAACAGGATAGATAACACTTAGCCATCTAACTAAAGTGTACTGAGAAGGTATCCAAATTAACAAAATCAGAAATGAAAGGGAGATATAACAACAAAAACTGAGGAATTCAAGAAAATCATCAGATGATACTACAAAAGCCTATACTTTACAAACTGGGGATTTTCTACAAAGATACATGTACTAAAGTTAAATCAGATCATGTAAACTATCCAAACAATTCCATAACCTCTAAGGAAATAGAAGCAGCCAAAAAACTCTCAACCATAAAAACAAAAACAAAAACAAAAAACTGAGGGCTTTTAGTGCAGAATTTTAGCATACCTCCAAAGAAGAGCTAATGCAAATACTCCTTATACTGTTCCACAAAACAGAAAAAACACTACCTAATTCTTTTCTAGTTTTTTAATGTAATTTTCCTTAAACTTCATTTCCTGTCTTAAGATACAAGATATTATCTTCCACGAATACTGTTTATCTGTTTCTAACCACTTCACATGATAACCAAGATATCACATCTTAGAAGAACCCACTATTGTTCATTTTCCTGTAGTGATTAGAAGGAGACAGGAAAGTATTTTATTGCTAACAGATCTTCAAACATGTCAAATACCAAAGCCCTGACTCCTGTATTATATACCATGTATAACAGTGAAAGAATGGGAATATAACTACCAGTGAAGAACTCTATTTCTATCATCTATTTTTTCACCTTGCAAAAATCAATTCAAACCAATATCACAAGGGCTGAAGTATTTAGAAAACTCACAATAAGTTCTGAAGTAGTTGATGATTAGACATATAAATATTCTACAATATACTAAAAAAAGTATACTGTGATTCAAATTTCATTCCTCAGTGGAAAAACCAATCTTTCTGTAAAATAAAATTTTACTTTTGAAAAGTAACTTGGATAACTATTACCAAAAATTTATTTTATCTTCATTTTCAAATACAAATAAAATAATTGGACAAGTCATTTTGTCTTCAATATACCAATATATCAAAACACAGATTCATAATCCTGGAATGCTAAATTTGAACTATTATATAAGTTACAAATAGATAAAAATAATGTAAAGGTATTGATAAAGAACAGGAGGATTTATAAAAGAATTTGGTTACTTCTCTTTGATGACCAATATAATACCTTATTTCATTATAAATCTTGTCCTGAGGTCCACAGATAAGTGTAGCTGGTGCTCATCAAAGAAACCTCTATTTACAGTAAATGGAGACCATCACCGAAAACCATGACTGAACATAATGAAAAGAACAAGAGATAGATCTTGGGAAGCTCAGCCTCAATAAACACATCAACATTATAGTACTGTATCTGTGACTTAAGGAACATCATGGAGAGGGGACAGAAAGATTATATTTACCAATGTATAACTGTCTCTCATAGAAAGGGCATCATAAAAATACCTGAATAATAACAATGTCAATGGACTGGTTCATGTGGAAAGGGAAAATTTTGCAGGGTTTCACTACTAGACAAAGAACTGTAAGAAACTAATGACTTCTGGGAGAAAGAGAATTAGTCCTCCCAGAGACAAGCTCCCTTACTATTTATCAATGAAGCTTTGTCATCTCTGAAGCCACACACACACACACACACACACACACACACACACACACACACACACAGTGTGCTCAGCAGGATACCAGGACATATATGACAAACCTTTCTATACAAACACACATTTTAAATGGACAGCCACAAATGGACAACCACAGAATGCTTCTCAATGACAGTGTGTTTCCTTTTTATTATTCAGAGCTTCTCAGAATCACACAATAAAATTTATTTCTATTTTTGTTTTTTTCTACCTTGAGCTTAATTGTACAATTTATTCCAAAGTGCCTCCTTTAATTATAATCCTGATTTTTCATCCATCTTGAAATCTACATTGAAAAATTGAATATAAAATACAGACTTTAGAGTTGTGCCTAATAATTTTTTGTAATAAATGAAATAGCTTGGAAGCAAAATAACATAAAATTCGCAAAGAACATTGAGTTGAAAAATAGGAAACCTCATTAGAGGTAACACTAATCTACTTACCATCTGGTGATAGATCACTGTTCTCTTTCCCTGAACTGGTAAATAAATTTTGATTTGTTGCTATTTCTCTTCCTAGTCAAATCAAATTTCTATTCTCTTGAGCTGTAAATGTTCAACATTAAAAAACAAAAAAGGGTTAGGGAATTTTATAAAAGAACTAATTTTCAAGTTCCAACAGCTTACAAATAAGAGCAGTGAAAGTAAAGGGGAAATATCAGAAATTCTGTCTGGCTGAGATTACTTAAAATCGCTGAGGTTTCTTTGATTATGTTCCATGCTTTGCAAACTAAGTGGACTATTTATTTTCTTCTTTTTATTTGCCATATGTCATTCAACTTTTCTTCTTAATTGTTAGATATGGTGATTAAGGAAAAGTCTTCAAATGTCACACCAACTTTCACAGGAATATTCTGCAATTTCACAGATTAAAATATGAAGTTACTCGAGACTGTGAAATGTTACATGATATAGAATTAAAAAACACAGATTCCAAATAAATAACTATTATACCTTACATAAGCAAGTAGTATTATTAATTAAAAAATATGTTGCTTGAGCCATATAATTTTGGCACACTTAGTGTGCATGAATATATTAATTTATCACTAATTCAATATCTGGATAACTCATTGCAAAGTCACATTGATAATGATTGGTAAATAATTTCTTAGCCCCCATCTTACATTAAGTTTCATAGACTTTTCTCCTGTCTTCACTAACTCTTTGTTGTTGACTGCATTCCCCATAATTTATGTACTAAAGCCACTGAACAAAATGTACATGTATTGGGGGAGGGGGGGTGCTCACAAGAAGTTCTATAATTCAGGTCAGATGAAGTAAAAGTGAAAGTTCCTAATTCAATCACATTGATTTCTTCAGTGAAAAAAGCGTTGCAGGCCTAGCTCATTTTTTCATGTTCTGGAGTGTATAAATGTAAAGACCATAGAAGGTGGTCATGTGAAAGTCACGCAGAAAGTCCTTCCAAGAAATGAAATCTGTAAGCAACCTGCATATGAATTCATCTCCTGAACTCTGAGAAACAAATTTCTGTTTAAACTGCCCAGTCTGTGCTGTTTTCTCACTGTAGCCCAAATAGATGCATCTGGGAGGTAAGAAAACTCTGGAGATAATTAAGTTGTGAAAAACATGTGTTTCTTTTTTGGCTAAAGTCTAATTCAACTAAGATTTCTAAGCTGGAGCATGTGCACAGCAAACTTGATGAAACTTACTAGGGCAAACTACTGAGAATGGATTCAGGCTCCAGCAGCTGTCTTTGAGCCTCTCAGCTCCACAGAAGACGCCCGCATCTTCCCTTCCTGCTCCACTTCCATTCTCTGCCAATACACATGTGCTGTTTTCAAGAGAGCAGCCCCGTGTCTCTTACTTGTTCAGGCTTGCATTATAAATAACTCTCTGAGTCCATGTGCTTCACAGTCAGTGGGGTCACTGTATGGTTGAAGTCCATTGTTTGATCATATTATTGCATTATCAATCCATTGGGAAGACCAGAAGCCCTTTGCACAAAGATTCACCTTTGACTACTACAACTCTGTCCAGAAAAAGTTTATATACCTTGCACCTTTGCCATTCTAATGCAGAAGTTCTTTTACTAGCAACTGTGCTAAATATTTCACAGAATGCCCTTCACAAAGCAGCAAAGTCCCAGCTTCAGTGTTATATTGAGGATCAGTTTAAAATTTTTATTTATTTTTAGTGGACAACTAAGAAAAATGTGTACACTTCTATCATTGACAACATGATATTTAAGAATATGCATTAAGTTATGTACAGGCAAAAATGAGCTAATTAATATATGTAGTATGTAGTATATAATTAGTGTTATGAACAATTAAAATATTCTGCTAGCAATTTTCAAATATAAAATTAATCATAGCAAACTTACCATATTATGCAAGAGAACTATTGAAATTTTCTGCTAAAGGGAAATTATTTGGTTTTTTTTTCCTTTTATGGACATTTCTCAAGCTCTATTCAAGTGATAATTAGAAAATTTACCATACTTCTTATACCATATTCTGGATAGATGGTGTGACAGTGGTCTCTAAACTCTTAAAGTTCAGAGACATTAATTAGATTCAGAGAATCTAATTTGTAGATCCTGTCTAGATTTCCTAATTATATTTTGCTACATGGAGCCGGACACCTTGTTGTTTTTATGTTTCTATTTTTTTTTAATTTTTATTATTTTATTTATTTGCATCCCAGTTGTTGCCTCCCTTCTAGGGCCCCTCCCACAGTTTCTCATTTCATTCCTCCTTCCCTCTGTATTCCAAGTGCGTGCTCTCTGGATTATCTGTTGATAGAGACTGCTGGTCTTCCTATAGGATTGCTCTTCCCCTCTTCAGCTTCTTCAGTCCTTCCCCTTCAATTAAACCATAGGGGTCTCTGACTTTAGTTCAATGGTTGAATGTAGATACCTGATTCTGTCTCAGTCAGCTGCTGGTAGGGACTCTCCGAGGAGCGCCATGCCAGGCTCCTGTCTATAAGTACATCATAGCATCAGGAATAGTGTCAGGCCTGTCAGACCTTGGTGCCCTCCCATTAGATAGACCTGAAGTTGGGCTGATCTTTGGACCACCTTTCCTTCAATCTCTCCTCCAATTTTGTGCCTGTAGTTCCTTTAGACAGGAAAAGTTCTAGGTCAGCAATTTTGACTGTGGCTTAGTAACCCTGACCCTCTGCTTGAGGCCCTATCTATCTACTGGAGGTTGACTCTTTGAGTTCCCTCTCCCCAGTGTTGAGCGTTTTGGCTGAGGTCACCTCCATTGAGTCCTTAGAGTCTCTTACCTCCTAGATCTCTAGTACTTTCTAGAGAGACCACCCACCTCCCATTCCCTCAACTCCCCCCCCCCGCCATGCACTTATTTCTGTTCATTCTCCTGTCCCACTGGGTTTCTCTTCTGTCCACTAATACCTAGTCCTGTTTCCCTTTTGCCTCTCCCCTCTCCCACCCAAATCCCTCTCTCTATTTGTTTCTTATGATTCTTTCCTTCCTCCTGTAAGTGTTATTGAGATATTATCACTTGGTCCTTTTGTGTTGTTACACTTATGGTTTGTGGATTGTATCCTAAGTATTCTGTACTTTGTGGCTAATATTCACTGATCAGTGTGTACAAACCCGCATGTGCTTTTGGGTCTGAATTACCTCACTCAGGATGATATTTCCTACTTGCATTCATCTGCCTGCACAATTTTGGATGTCCTCATTTTAGTAGCTGAATAGTATGTATAAATGAACCACATTTTCTATATCCATTATTCCTTTAAGAGACATCTGGGTTATTTTAAGCTCCTGGCTGCTATAAAAATGGTGGAGAACGTCCCCTTGTTACCACAAGGTGGGGAATCTTTTGAAATTATGTCCAAGAGTGATATAGCTAAGTCTTCAGGTAGAACTATTTCCAGTTTTCTGAGGAACCACCATATTTATTTCCAGAGTGGTTGTACTGACTTCAATCTCACAAGCAATGAAACAGTGTTCCTTTTTGTATACTCTCCAGTATGTGCTGACACTTGAGTTTTTTATCTTAGCTATTCTGATTGGTGTAAGGTAAGAATATCAGAGTCCTTTTGATTTGCATTTCTCTGATGACTAAGGACTTTGAACATTTCTTTAAATACTTCTTAGCCATTCAAGATTATTCTGTTATGAATAAGCTCCATACACAATTTTTTAATTGGGTATTTGGTTTATTGAAAGTTAACTTCTTGAATTCTTTACATTTTTTTTGTTTAATATGAGCCCTTTGTCAGATGCAGGGTTAGTGAAAAGTTTTTCCCAGTCTGTAGTTTGCTGATTTGTCCTATTGATAGTGACTTTTGTGTTAGAGAAGCTTTTCAGTTTCGTGAGGTCCCATTTATTGTTTGTTGTTTTTAGAGCTGGTGAGATTGGTGTTCTGTTCAGTAAATTTCCCCCTGTGCCAATGAGTTCAAGTCTCTTTCCCACTTTCTCTTCTGTTAGATTCAGCAAATTTTGTTTTATGTTGAGGTCCTTGATTCATTTGGACTTGAGCTTTGTGCAGGATGATAAATATGGACCTACTTAACTCAAACAAATCAGTAGCCTTCCTTTACACAAATGACAAACAAGCCGAGACAGAAATTAGGGAAATAACACTCTTCACAATAGCAACAAATAGTATAAAATATCTCTGTGTATCTCTAAGAATGCAAATGCAAGATCTCTATGAGAAGGACTTCAAATCTCTGATAAAAAGAAGTTGAAGAAGACCTCAGAAGCTTGAAAGATCTTCCATGCTCATGGATCGGTAAGATTAACATTGTAAAAAGGCCATCATGCCAAAAGCAATCTTCAGATTCAATGCAATCCCCATCAAAATTCCAACAATTCCTCATAGACATAGAAAGAGCAATTCTCAACTTTATATGGAAAAAGAAAAACCCAGGATAGCCAAAACAATTATCAACAATAAAAGAACATCCAGGAGAATCACCATCCCAGACTTGAAGCTGTACTACAAAACAGTAATGATAAAAACTGCATGGTTTTGGTACAAAGACAGACAGATCAATCAATGGAATAGATTTGAAGACTAAGAAGTAAACCCACACACCTATGGGTATGTGATCTTTGACAAAGAAGCCAAAAATACACAGTGGAATAAAGAAACCATCTTAATGGTGCTCGTCTAATGGTGGTTTGTATGTAGGAGACTGATACCTTATTTTAATCATCATTCTGAGCACTCTGAACCCATAATGGAATCTATAATAATACTAGATGGGAGGTATCTCTAATTACTCAAGTCAAGAATGTTTACAGTTCATCTGCATTGTCAATTTGAATGGATACAATCTCACCCAAGAAACATGCCTATCACATACTTGGGAGTGAAGATCTTTCTATATAAATTCCCATTGAAAACACTCAACTGTGTGAGATGAGGTGAAATCATCTCACAGACTGGGTTCCCAAATGAGATTAAAGAAGAGATGGAGTAGAGTGCCATCTTTAATCTCTGTTGCTTGACTACAGATATACTATCATCTCGTACTCCTACCAACCAATTTCTAGGTGTATTAATGACTGAGCCTAACATACTGAGTGAAGATAAGCTAGTTTTTAAGTTGTTTTTTATGAGGTTTCTATCTCAGTAATGATAAATACAACCAATAATTTTTAAAAATTGGTGTTGAGAATTAAGTTCTTCTGATAATCTTAACTATGTCATTAATAGGTTTAGAAAATTTTGGAAAAGAAAGTTGAAAATTTAGTTAAGCACTAGAGAAGGTCTAAAGTATATTTAACACAGATAAACAGACTACTCTGGTAAGAGTTCGAGGAATGAGAATGCTGACAGAAATGCAGAGAGTAGAGATCTAGCTCATGAGGTTTCAGCGAAGAACACAAACTCCATTGCTAGCTAGGATAGAGGCTATTCATTGTAAATTCCAGATAAGGGGAGGGACCTAGCTATATTGTACCCAACTTGAATAAGGCTGAATTCAAATGTAATAGAAAACTTTGCCTAATAGAAGAAATGTTCAATAAAACAATATTCAGACTGGTTGCTGCTTACACCTCTAATACAAGTCTATATTAAGTAAGAATAGCAAGCAGAGCATATAAATATGAAAAATGAGGAAATTAGCAAGAATAACAGTGGGCTACTTTACAGTTGTGGACAAGGAGGGGTAAATGCATCTAGAGTGGCGTTGTTAGAAAGAAACATAACATTTGTTCTATACTATCATATTTTGTAAGAATGTGACAATTTAGTAATTTTAGAGGAACTTATTTTAAGAGACAGTCCTGAGTCCTAGGAAAGACCTTTCAATACTGTTCAGGTTCTTTAAACTTTGAAATATTTGAGAAGAGTACAAAATATATTTTACATTATAAGAACAACAAGAAAATTTAGAGACATGCATAGAACATTCATTTTCAAATTCTGTATTGGGGAATAGCTAGATAGCTCAGCATGTAAGGATACTTTTTATTAGGTCTGACAACATGAAATTGATCTCTGTGGTGGTTTGAATAGGAATGATCCCTATTAACTTATGTGTTTAATTCTTGCTCCATAAAAAATAGCATGGCTAGGAGATGTGGCCTTGTTGGAGTAGGTGTAGCTTTGTTGAAGAAAGTGTGTCCTTGTAGAAGTGGGCTTTGAAGACTCATGTTCAAGCTATGCCCATTATGAGATTACACTGTAGAACATGGTCTCATTCTATTGCCTGCAGATCAAGATATAGAACTCTCAGCTCCTTTAGGAACAAATCTTTTCATGATGATAATGGACTAAACCTCTGAAACTATAAGCCAGGCCCAATTAAATGTCTTCCTTTATAAGCATTGCCATGGCCATGGTCATGGTCATGGTCATGGTCATGGTGTTCCTTCATAGCAATAGAAACCTTAACTAAGACAATCCCCCAAACCTATTTTACACTACTTTAATCCCCACATTTTGGGGAAGTTTTACACTAGGTATATGGGTTATCGAGTCCAAGGAAGCAGATAGCCTAATTGCAAATCTTCATCTCTCTCTCTCTCTCTCTCTCTCTCTCTCTCTCTCTCTCTCTCTCTCTCTCTCTCTCTCCTTTCCTCTAAATTCAATCCCTAAGTCTCACCAGGCTCAGTAGCAGACCTCCTGCTGTAGCTTCCCTTTCCTTTCTACCCTCATCTCTAGTGCAACACAGAATTCCCTAAAACTTTCTTCTCGCCACTCCTCCCTTTATCTGAGCCATAGAGGAACAAATGCTTAAGCAAACAGATATATTTAATCTGATTTAAGTAGTACCCAATTTATTGATGCCTTGAAATATATGCTATCCATAATATGTCAAAAATTTGATTTCATGAATCAGATAACCAAAAATTTTATTTACAAAATTGGCTCTTGCAAAGGCTATACTAGATGTGAGAAGGTTGTGTCTTTGGAAAAGTGATTATTGATATTGTGACAGTTATCTCTATTTGTCCTTTGAAGGAAAGCAGATCTCAATTCAAAAGGAGTTCTTTCATGTACCAGCACTGTAGCCTTAGGTATATAATCTCAAACTTCTCTGTGCCAACAACTATTTATAAGTGAGTTGTAATAATCATGTGATTCCATAATACTTCTTAAGCAAATCTCCACAGGTTTCTGCTTGTTTTGTATTTCATAGGTTTTTTTTATTGTTTGTTTTGTTTTTATTTTGGTTTCGACTCTTTTGTTGTTCACTTACTTCATTTTGTATTTGTTTTGTGTTTTTCATTTTATGCTTTAGATTGGACCTGCCTAGAAGACTTAGAAGCATGGGGCAAGCTCCCAAGGACTAAGCCATCAACAAAAGAGTACATGTGGTTCCAGCTGCATATGTAGCAGAGGATGGCCTTGTCATACAACAATGGAAGGAGAGGTCCTTGGTGCTATGAAGGCTCAATAGATGTTCCAGTGTAGTGGAATCGAGGGCAGGGAGGTAGGAGTTGGTGGGTAGGTGGAGGAACACCCTCATAGAAGCAGGGGGAGGAGGATGTGATAGGGTGTTTCCAGGAGGGAGGGAAACTAGGAAAGGGATAACATTTGAAATGTAAATAAAGAAAATATCCAAAAAAAAAAAACCAACAGCTTATTCATCTTTATAGACAATGATGAGATCAAAGTGCTTACAGTATACCACATAACATTGATATAATGGTGATATCATGGACAAAATAAAAAAGACTGTCATTATTACTTTTAGCATAGACTCTTCAGACAAAATTAGTGAAGTCACACTCAGGCAACAACTGGGAAAAACTCAGGCATGGCAGTTTAGAAATGGATAAGTTTAGTATACTTCTATTGTATACAGCTTAAAGATTAACTATAGGGGATCTTTAACGTGATGATGAATTTTAAACATGCCTTTGCTTTAGCTAATACATGAAGGATAGCACTATACTATGTTTCTTCATAATAACCATTGAGGACACAGAATTAAGTAATTCTTTCAAGTGCCTTTCCATAAAGTTTGATGCCATTTCAGTCATTGGTCAAGATCAATTCCATATTAGAAAATAGTTTCCTGAAATTCAAATCATATTTCTCAACTTCCTTAATTTTAAAACCATTTGCAAGATAGACAGTATAATTGAAGTAGGAGTTAAAGGTATGTTTAATTCAAAGGGCAAAAGAGGATGTGCATGCTTGGATGCACTTATTAGTCTTAAGTCAAACCAGACACACACATTTACACACTCTACTACTACTACTTCTACTACTACTACTACTACTACTACTACTACTACTACTACTACTACTAC
>JADRCD010220465.1:0-27764 GCA_019843815.1 Montemys delectorum
GGGTGGAATAAAGGTTGGAAGGGCGGTAGATGATAGAACCCAATAAAGTAGCACACAGCATACATCTATTATAATCCCTGGAACTGGAATTATAGGCAGTTACAAGCTGCCTTGTAGATGCTGGGAATTGAGCCTGGGTCCCCTACAAGGGCAGGAATGCTCTTAACTGCTGAGCCATCTCTCCAGGTCCTGTTTCTTTTGAGACAGGGTCTCTTCATATCACTGCTGTCCTGAAACTCACTATGTAAACCAGGCTGGCTTCAAACTCACAGACATCTGCCTGCCTCTGTCTCTGGAGTGCTGGGATTAAAAGTGTGCGCCACAACATCTGGCCAGCTCCCCAACTCCTCTGTCTTTTAAAAAAGCATTTCATTATTTTCTTCCTCTAGAAGATGCTTCACATTCATTTATCTATCGCCTCTTCACTCTTAGAGTCAGCCACTTCTTCAAAGAGAAGCATGGCTTTCTGAAGAACAGCAGCAGAAACCACTAGGAATAGCACTAGAAACTGTCATGGTTACTGGCCTGTTTTTTTGTTTGTTTGTTTCATTTGAGACAGGGTTTCTTTATGTAGCCCTGGCTGTCCTGGAACTCACTCTATAGTCCAGGTTGGCCTCGGACTCAGAGATCAGCCTGCCTCTGCCTCCTGAGCATTGGGATTAAAGACCTGTGCCACCACCACCCAGCTGCTGTTTTTTTTTTTAAGTCTATCTCAGCATGCAAATGAAAATTTGTTTTACTAACCCCTACACATCCACGGATTTGAAAATATTTCTGTGTGTAACCTTCCATACCTGTGTTAAGCTTGACCCATGTACATACTTGTCCATACTGATTCATCAACTCTGGTCCTTAACGTGATTCATCCTGGCCTTGTCACCTTGGTAACCGAGAACCTCTACTGCAACACTAAGAACATTCTCTCCCACCTCATGCTACACAATTATTCCACTCCATTATACATGCATAGCAGTGTCTGTACCCACATAGGAAACAACTCCATCACTTCCAGTGGCCTGCCTATGTCCTCTAGCCTCTATAGATGCTATTCCCTCAAAAAATGTTTTCCCTTAGGTCAGCACCCTCCCCTCAGCCCAGCCCCCTTCAGTGAAGTGGTTGTACATATTTATAGGAATTCTTTTGTTGCAATCTGAGTCCCTTCATAGGATCCCCCAAGTTCTAGATGATTCTTTAAATTTTTCTAAAGAGTTAAGGTTGACTCTTTGTATAGTTTCATGAGTTTTGATAACTACAGTAATGAATTTTATCTGCCATTGCAGTATTATACAGAATACTCTTGCAACGCTAAAAGTCTGCTATGCTTCATCCCTTCCCTGAAGCCCCTGGCATCTGTTAGTCATTCTATCATCTCTACAGTTTTGTGTTTATTTTTTCATACTGGCCTCTCTTATTTAGCAATGAGACTTTTAGCTTCTTGCTTCTTATGACTAAGTAGCTAATTTTTTTATATCCCTAAATATTCTCCTTCTGCATAGCTCTGCCCTCTTCATTTATTTGGACTCAACTAGATTGCTTCTGGGCTTTGTCAATGGTAGATGAAGCTTCTATGAACATTTGGCTACAGTTGGGTTTTTTTTTTTGAATATTTATTTATTGTTATATGTAAGCACACTGAAGCTGTCTTCAGACACTCCAGAAGAGGGCGTCAGATCTCATTACAGATGGTTGGGAGCCACCATGTGGTTGCTGGGATTTGAACTCAGGACCTTTAGAAGAGCAGTCAGTGTTCTTAACCACTGAGCCATCTTGCCAGCCCCCTTGGCTACAGGTTTTAGTGTGAGGCGTGTGGCCCTGTCTGGGGGCCTGGTCTTACGTGCACCTTCATCTATGCATAGGAAGCATCGTGCACAAACTTGTAGGCTTTTGTCTGTGATGGTCTGAGGCTTAGGCTACGTTGTGAGACTCCGCCTTTCTGAGGTCCTCCTGCTTCTGTCTCCAAGTGTTAGGATTATGGGTGTGCCACCATGCCAGGCTTGGATTTTCCATGTTCTTTTCTGAGGGTCACAGGAAAATATCTTCTGGCCCAGAGACTATGTGATAGCTATTTTTGCCAACTTGATATAAGCTAGAGTCATCTAGGAAGAGAGGCACTCAATCAAAGAAATACCTCTCTGTAAGATGGCCTGTGAGGACTTTTTTTAGTGATTGAGATCCTAGGAGAGCCTGTGATACTCTAGGTGGTACCAGCTCTGGGCAAATACTCCTAGGCGGTATAAGAAAATAGGCCATGTGGCACATGCCTTTAATTCAGCACTCTGGAGGCAGAAGCAGGCATATTTGTGAGTTTGAGGCCAGTCTGGTCTACAGAGTGAGTTCCAGGACAGCCAGGGCTACATAGAGAAACCCTGTCTCAAAAGAGTGTAGACAGAAGTAAGTAACAAGAGTAAGCAGAACACTATTGGCTTCCAAGTTCTAGAAGATAAATTTTAATTTTCTTGGTAGTTAATGAGATGAGGGGCATGCTCTCACAGAGAAACGGCCTATGCAAAGATCCAGAAATATGAAATTGTCTGTTGCATATCAGAAATCCGCCTGCATCTGCCTCCCAAGTGCTGGGATTAAAGGCGTGCACCACCACTGCCTGGTTCTGCCAACACTCTTGTTACTCAAAGTGTGGTCCACCGTCATTGAAGGTGTTAGACATGCAGAGTCTCCAGCCTCATATCAGACTTGTCCCATTGGTACTGCATCTCATCAATTAATCAGTTAATTAGAATGGGCTCTCCTGTAGTCCAGGCTGGTCCTGAGCTCGCTGTAGCTGAGCATGACTATGAATCCTTGCTCCTTCTGCCTCTGCCTCATAAGTGCTGGGAAAGGGGGTGTGTGTCCCTGGACTGAGCTCAGGACTTTCATTTTAAAAGATCCTCCCTGAGATTCCAGTGCGGTTCAAGTTTGGGAAACACCGTTTCCACTGTAAGATGGACGAGTTGTTTTGCAGTTCACCTCTGTGTGCTCTAGGCTGTCGCTGAGTTCAGGATCATGGTGCATGCTAAAGGCTGTGTCAACTAGAACAGAGTTCATGCGCTCAGCCCCAGGGTTGATCAGTCTTGGAGCTAGGGCCAAGAACAAGGAGAAAAGTCACAGAAGGGAAACTCCTCCCTCCCTCCCTTTTCCTTTACCCCTTATCCTGGCTTCCTTTTGTTGTTCATTTTGTGTTTTATTTTGTGAGATACTGAGGTGTTCTCTCTCCTTCCTGCTCCCCCCCCCCCCACACACACAGGGTTTCTCTGTGTAGCTCTGACTGGCCTTGAACTTACAGCATTCCACCATCACCAGGCTTGAGTCAGGGAGGCTTGAGGTCTCATTAGTGGAACAGGCTGGTCTTAGACTCACAGACACTCACCTGTTTCTGTTTCTCAAATCCTGGAATTAAAGATGTGTACCACCACATCTGGTGGTTTTGTTTTGTTTTGTTTTGTTTTGCTTTGCTTTGTTTTGTTTTGTTTCCTTTTTGACAAAGTCTCTTGTTAGTCCAGCTGATCTTTTTATTTTTATTTTTATTTTGGTTTTTCGAGACAGGGTTTCTCTGTGTAGCCCTGGCTGTCCTGGAACTCATTCTGTAGACCAGGCTGGCCTCGAACTCAGAAATCCGCCTGCTTCTGCCTCCCAAGTGCTGGGATTAAAGGTGCGCACACTACCACTGCCTGGCTAGGCCAGCTGATCTTACATTATCTGCTTGCCTCAGCTTTCTGAGTACTCAAATCACAGGCATATTTCACCAAGTCTGTCTCAGGGAGGTTCTTTAAAAATCCTACTATTTTCATTCTCCTTATAGAGAGTTTGCTTTGTTTTTTAAAACATTTTCCACAATTTATTATTGTTTATTTTACTCTGTGAGGGTGGTGGTGGTGGTGGCTGGTGAGATGCCACAGTGGGTGTGGGAGGCTTGTGGGGGTTGGTTCTCTCTACTGTGTGAGTGCTCAGGCTTGGTGGCAAGTGCCTTTATCTGCTGAGATACCCCACCAGGCCAAGATATTGTTAAATAATGCTTATCTCTATTTCATGCTTAGGATAGAGTCTGATAAGAATCAAATGAGAGAAAAATAAAGTACATGTACAAAGATGTTTATAATTAGTCAGGTGGTGGTGGCACATGCCTTTAATCCCAGCACTTGGGAGGCTGAGGCAGGTAGATCTCTGGCAGAGACCAGCCTGGTCTACAGAGTGAGTTCCAGGACAGCCAGGGCTACACAGAGAAACCCTGTCTCCAAAAACCAAAACAAAACCGAGGTCTGTAATTATAAAAAAAAGAAAAATGAGGGAAAACCCCTGTAAATTTGCAGCTATATGGAGCTATTAAAATAGGCTTGTGCCTGTGGAGCTGGAGAGATGGCTCTCATGTTAAGGGCCCATGCTGCTCTTGTAGAGGACTGGAGCTCATCCCCAGCATCCACATCAGGAGGCTCACAGTGATCTGTAACTCCAGCTGCAGGGCTCCTGATGCCTGTGGCCTCCACAGCTTGCACTTTGAGGCTTCGGACAGTGGCAACTTAGCGGCCGCCTTGGGCTTAGTCTGAACCACAGAATGAGATCCTGTTTCCAACAAAACAAACTCCCAGTAATATCACAATGGAAAATAATAAAGATGCACATTTATTTAAATGTAAAAAATTAGACCTTATGCCATAAATTTATAAAGTCAAATAGTAATGGAACTGTGTGAAGGAAACTACTAACCATACTGACTGGGCTGTTCCCCAGGGCTACTGACAGGCCTCTATATTAGTGTTTCTAGTCTACCACTAAACAGTAAAGCAGCAGCTTAAACAGTGTAAGGCTGTGGCTTCTAAAATCACTTCATATTGAAAACTTTTATTTATTTTTTTTGTCAAAATTACTTTTTTATTGTTAATTATTCTTTATAATATATTTTTTAAATTAAAATCCCTTACTGGTCCTATTTCCATGATTGGCCAATACCAGGAGAAAGGAGGATGGCATGGGGGTTGTGTGTCATTTCTACCACATGCCATTAACACACAGAACACACACATATACACACATGCACACGCATGCACACGAAGGTGCATACCTGCAGAGTCACAGTTGCAGTTAGTAGTCGGGAGCATGGAATAGGGAAGAGACAGAGAGGGAGTGGGAATATCACTAAAAAAACCTACAACCAGCTGGGCGGTGGTAGCACACGCCTTTAATCCCAGCACTTGGGAGGCAGAGGCAGGCGGATTTCTGAGTTCGAGGCCAGCCTGGTCTACAGAGTGAGTTCTAGGATAGCCAGGGCTACACAGAGAAACCCTGTCTCGAAAAACCAAAATAAATAAATAAATAAATAAATAAAACAAAAACAAAACAAAACAAAACAAAAAAACCTATAACCAGGCATGGTGGTACATGCCTTTAATCTTGGCACTCCAGAGTCAAAAGCAGGTGGGTCTCTGTGGGTTTTGGGCCTGCTAGGGATGCACAGTGAGACCCTGTCTCAACTAAAACAAAGAAAAACTAAGTTATACATCCTCTAATCCAAACTAGGCGTGCTGTGTGACACTGTTCCTGTGGAGCCGTGAACAAACGTCTACTCGCTCAGATAAGGAACAGATGACAGACCCAAGCAAGGATATCACGGAAGTCTGTCTTGGTGAGCCAATGGGTCTCACTGGAGAAACATACTGTAGGAATTTGGGGGAAGGTGAGGAAATGAGCCCAAAAGAACTCAAAGCCCACTTCCAGATGGGGGGCAGCTCATAAAAACTGGGATCCTGGAGCACACGGAGGCAGCTCCATATGGTGCAGGGTCCTTTGCAGGTGGCTCGGCCGGTTTGAGCCTCCTTGAGCAACTCTGGTCTTTGCTTCTCCTGTGCAGTTCGGCTGGTCTCTGCCTCTCCAGGCTGTTTGCCTGGTCTCTACTTTGTCCAGACAGCTTAGCCTGTCTTAGACCGACTCATAGTCCTCACTGCTGTGGACATCTAGAAAGGGAAGGGAAAGGGGAGGGGCAGAGGCGGAGAGGGAGAGGGGGAGGGAGAGGGAGGCTCTCTAGGGTTTCTATTGCTGTGATATGACGAAACACCATGACCAAAAGCAAAGTAGGGAGGAGGAAAGGGTTTATTTGGCTTACCCTTCCACATTACTGTTCATCATCAACAGAAGTCTGGACAGGAACTCAAGCAGAACAGGAACCTGAAGGCAGGAACTGATACAGAGGCCCTGGAGGATGCTGCTTACTGGCTTGCTTCTCCTGACTTTCCCAGCCTACTTTCTTATAGAACCCAGGACCATCAGCCAAGGGATGGCCCCACCCACTATCAGTGGGTCCTCCCTCATCAACCACTAATTAAGAAAATACCCTACAGGCTGGCCTAAAGCTAGGTCTTATGGAGGCATTTTCTTTTCTTTTTTTTTCCTTTCTTTTTGGGGTGGTGGTGGTGAAGGGCTGTTGAGGCAGGAGTTCTCTGTGTAGCCCAGGCTATCCTGGAAATAGCTCTGTAGATCAGGCTGGCCTCACACTCACAGACATCTCTGCCTGCCTCTGCCTCCTGAGTGCTGGGATTAAAGGTGTGAGGTTTGTGCTTGTTTAAGTTTTTAATTTTTTAATATTTTGAAACAGGGTTTCTCTAAGTATCCCTGGCTATCCTGGAACTTGCTCTGTAGACCAGGCTGGTCTCAAACTCAGAGCTCCCCCTATGAAGGCATTTTCTTAATTGAGGTTCTCTCCACTTACATTAGTTTAGCTTGTATCAAGTAGACATAAAACTTACCAGCATAGAGGCCTAGTGAATCCTACCAGTATCAGGGACTTCCTGAAGGCATTGGGTTATTTACCTCCCAATATTAAGGAGCTTCCTTCCAGATCAAATGTTTCAGGTCCCCTCAGCTCAGCACATCCTGTTTTTCCACCTCCCTGTAATCACCCAGTGTCTTAATGACCTTGCCCTTAGATGGAAGGTTTTGTTTTTATTTTTATTTTTCGAGACAGGGTTTCTCTGTATTGCCCTGGCTGTCCTGGAACTCACTCTGTAGACCAGGTTGGCCTCGAACTCAGAAATCCGCCTGCCTCTGCCTCCCAAGTGCTGGGACTAAAGGCGTGCGCCACCACTGCCCGGCCTTAGCAGTACTTTTACTGTAAACCGATACTGAGGAAAGGCAGAACTTGAGACACTGAAAACCATCCACAGTAGTAAAGCCTATGAATAAACCAAAGTTGGGATGCACCTCACTCAGCACATCATGCTCATTTACTAAAGCAATTGCTGCCTCCCCAGCCCAGCATCGGGGCCCAGAACTTCTGGGTCACAGCTTTTAAGTTCTCAGTTCCAGCTGTGACTTCTCACTATGCAGCAGTGGGAGCCTTAAGTCTGATCAGGAAGCTGGCTTTGTCAAGCTGATATATATTTCCAATGTGAGCCATGCAAGATCCCAGGTACACAAGACTCAGGCTGCAGTTCTCCTCAGCAGCTTTAGTAGTGCCTTCTACTGCCACAGGAGCTAGAGCACCGGGAGGGGACACTTCGACTCAGTCCTCTATTTTTTTTTTTTTTTAAAGATATATACTGTAGCTGTCTTCAGACACCCCAGAAGAGGGCATCAGATCTTATTACAGATGGTTATGAGCCACCATGTGGTTGCTGGGAATTGAACTCAGGACCTCTGGAAGAGCAATCAGTGCTCTTAACTGCTGAGACATCTCTCCAGCCCCAGTCCTCGCTTCTTGCTCCATGTCCCGTAACCAAAGTATGAGCCATCTTCAGCAATAGGGCCTTCATTCATTCTGGAATGGCAATAGCCTTTATTGTTTTAGGGCCTTCTAGGACAGTGGCTCTCAGCCTATGGGTCCTGACCCCCACAGGAGTCACATATCAGATATTTACATCAAGATTCCTAACAGTAGCAAAACTTCAGTTATGAAGTAGCAATGAAATAACTTTCTGGTTGGGGGGTTGCCGCAACATGAGGAAGTGTTTAAGGATTGAGAGCCACTGCTCTAGGACCTCTCGGACCAGCAGCTCCCAGGGAGGCAACCCTCTCTTAGTACTGTGATTTTTCTTTTTTAAATTTGTGGCTCCTGGAAGCATCTCCTTTTACTTTTACAGGACACCCTTGTTCACTTTTTGGGATTTTTTTTTTTTAATCTTACCCTTAAGGTTTATTTGTGTGTTTCTCAAATGGGTCTCTAAATCTGTAAAAACATTTGAGGATTAAAATTATCTATCTCTCTATCTCTCTATCTATGTCAAAAATATTTTACAGAGGGGCAGGACAACAGTGCAAAATCCCGAGCCGCCACCCCATCACAAATGGTGGAGCTGTGGGGACAAGCTTAGGGGAGAATTCTGAGGTCTGATGTCATCTGTTCCAATCCAAGTGTCAGGTGGTTACAGAAGTTTATAAGTATGCAGATATTAATGTAAGCCACAATCCATATCTAAGATGGCCTCCGAGGGGCTCTTCATTTATATTAATTATCTGGATGTCTCATCCTGGGGCACTTTCACGTAAGAGCTTTGGTTTAGTTTCCTCACCCTTGATAAATTCAATGGGGCTACCTTTAGCTGAATCGTCTAGCCTAGGGCCAATGGGGGAATAACCACTTGCCTCCTTGGCTACATGAACAATCTCTGTACCCAGTAGAGAGGCAGCTACACAGCCCTCAGTCACTGCATAATCCCTGTAATTTACCTTGTGTCAGGTCTGATTATCACCCATGCTTGTTGCCCTTGATGCTCCTGGGGCCACCAGTTACGAAGGCATTGCTACTTCCAGCTTCTACCAAAGCACACATATTTTTCTTTAATATTAATAGAATAATAATAAACCTACGACTTTACATGGGGCTTTCTGCATGGTGACTGCACACTCCTCACTTGCAGGTGCCCTGGCCACTGAGTTAGGGAAGTGGTAAGGGGGCTTCCCAACTCTGAGGCCCTCCCTTCTCCGACCCCCCTTCTTTCTCTGCCTGTCTCTGTTTTCATGTAACTCGGATAGGACCCATTTTACATTTTGGCCTAGAACATTTTACATAGTTAAAATCTCTCTGACTTTACAGCAGGGCTCACCAATGTCACTAATGTGTCATTCTATTCCCGAGTTAGAGAAATCCTTTGATCTTCAACTCTTTTTTATATAAATTTACAAACTTATACAGTATAAGGTCTTTTTTAAAGATTTATTTATTTTATGTATATAAGTACACTTTAGCTGTCTTCCGACACACCAGAAGAGGGTAGCAGATCCCATTACATATGGTTGTGAGCCACCATGTGGCTGCTGGGAATTGAACTCAGGACCCTTGGAAGAGCAGTCAGTGCTCTTAACTACTGAGCCATCTCTCCAGCTCCATTTTCTTTAACTCTTGAATGAACATAGTTTCGTCTGAATTGGGCATCAAACATTGATTTTTAAATCTCTTTAACGTTTTTACTATTACTTTAATCTCATTTTTTTCTTTACTATCTAACACTTCCCATGGGTTCTAAGTTTCTTGGATTCCAGGAAGGGCAAGTTAGCAGGTTTAACTTTACTCTCGTTTCCTTGTATGAAAAACAGCAAGACATTGTCTCTCTCTCTCTCTCATGCTCTCTTTTTTTTTTTTTTTTTTTTTTTGAGACAGGGTTTCTCTGTGTAGCCCTGGCTGTCCTGGAACTCACTCTGTAGACCAGGTTGGCCTCGAACTCAGAAATCCGCCTGCCTCTGCCTCCCAAGTGCTAGGATTAAAGGCGTGAGCCACCACCGCCCGGCTCATGCTCTCTTATACAAGCAAATTCCCACTGAACAGTCTTCTCAGCCTAAGATATATTTTTTTCTTTCTTTCTTTTTTGTTTGTTTTTTGAGACAGGGGTTTCTCTGTGTAGCCCTGGCTGTCCTGGAACTCACTTTGTAGACCAGGCTGGCCTTGAACTCAGAAATCCTCCTGCCTCTGCCTCCTAAGTGCTGGGATCAAAGGTCTGTGCCACCACCACCCAGCCTAAGACATATTTTTATTATATATAATAGTGGCTACAGAAACTCTGGCAACCTGTTGACACCCTCACCCTCACCATGTTTTTTCTCACGTTACTTTCACAGGCTGCAAACTCTATTCTAAACCTTCAGCCCTTTAAAGTGCACATCTAGACTCACCCTGGGCCACGCTCATCAGGCATGCCACCTATATCACATAGAGGAAGACAGCCTCACTGGAATGCCCCCTGTTGTGTTTTATTAAAAGAAAAAGAAGGCAGGGATATGTTGGGTGGAGGCGCGGTGTGGTGTGGGGGAAGCGGTGCCTCTGTGGGGCCCATGCTGAGGCATCCCTTCCCCCTGAGAGACCAGCCACAGTGTAATATAGAATAGAGTTTATTTAGGGTATGGGGAGGGGATTTGAGGGAGTAGAGACAGAGAAAAGCAGAGAGAGAGAGAGAGAGAGAGAGAGAGAGAGAGAGAGAGAGAGAGATAGTAGAGGCAGGCTGGCCATGAACAAGTGGAGGGAAGAGGGAAGGGGAAGGGGGGAGAGGGGAGGGGAGAGGGAAGAAAGAGAGGGAAAGGAATGGGGAGAGAGAGGGAAGAGAGTAAGAGAGCAAGAGAAGAGAGAGAGGAGGGGCTTGAGCCACTTTTATAGTGAGTCAAGCACACCTGGTTGTTGCCAGGTAACTGTGGAGCAGAGCCTAGACTAAATGAAAACACCCCCATCCCTAGACTCCAAACCCAGGCCTTCCTCTGGGTAAAGCACTTAGCCACCATTGCCTGTTTTTGCATCCCCTGTAGGGGGCTATGCAAATGCTAACACAGCAGGAAGGGACACTATCCCATCTCATTTCGCATCCGGAAAGGTAGACATTTCATGATTCTTCTTCGGCATGCTTCACCCAGAGTAGCATGCCTTGTGTACAGTACCCTTAACCAGGACCGTAAAACCACACCTCTACAATTCATCTTTGGTTCTGTTAGTCCCTGTTTAAGAGCCAAATATGGGTGACACGATTCCCATTCTCTCTAGATAGAGAACTGATGACAGACCAAAGTGTGGATACCACCAAAGTCCAATTTGGTGAACCTGTGAGTTTTACGGGGGACTATTTACAGGAGCAGGAATGACTCGAAGAGCTATATCATCAAAGCCCCTCAAAGATGGGCGTCTTATGGTTTTACTGCTGTGAACAGACACCATGACCAAGACAACTGTTATAAAGGACAACATTTAATTGGGGCTGGCTTACAGGTTCAGAGGGTCAGTCCGTTATCATCAAGATGGGAACATGGCAGCCACCAGGCAGGCATGATGCAGGAATTGCTGAGTGTTCTACATCTTCATCTGAAGGCTGCTGGGAGAATACTGGTTTTCAGGCAGCTAGGATGAGGGTCATAAAGCCCACACCCACAGTGACACACCTACTCCAACAGGGCCACACCTCCTGATGGTGTCACCCCCTGGGCTGAGCACATGCAAACCATCACAATGGGTGACAGCTCATAAAGGCTGGAGCCAAGGAGCACAGTGTAGGTCGGAAGAGTGTCCTTGTAGGTGTAGTTCAGTTGGTTTGAGCCTCTCCCAGGCAGCTCCCGATTGTCTTTGTTCCTTTGAGGCTACTCAGAAGGTCTCTTCTTTTTTCCAGGCAACTGCGCTAGGAGAAGGAGGGACCTAGTGAATCTGGTCAGCTTTAAGGACTTCCTGAAGTTGCTTAGGTTGTCTGCTTCTGGAGCTTAAGGAGCTTTCCTACAAGACGGACTATTTCATCTCCCTTTCGACATTTTGCTGTTTGACCTCCCTGTAAATATCCTGCATCCTAATGAGCATCCTATTTAGAAGGAAGGTTTTTATGTCAGAAGAACCAGCTGCACAACAGATGTCTGGGGGAGCTTGGTCTGCTTCCAGATCAATCCAAGAGGAATCAGAAGATCAAAAGCACCTTGGGGAGACCTACCTAATCAGGCAAGAATGGAGGGAGGGGATAGTCCACAGAGCAGGAAGATGGTTGGCTGTTGGGGTGAAGGAATGACCTTCCTCCTGCTGAGATCCCCTCAGCCCCTCTGATCTGGCAGGAAAGGGGCAGTCGGTGACACCTAAGTGTGCACAGGTCTGGGGCTGCCAAAAGCTCCAGGCAAGGAGTTAAAGATGGCTCACAAGGGCTTGCCCCCTGGGGGGTTGACCCAGTTACTGCCTGTTTTTCTGTCAGTATGCAGCAGTAATTCTTGCTTTATTCTGCCAGCTGCTTCCTGAGGGCAGTTGTGCTGGTTTGAATAAGGGCTCCATAGGCTCAGATGTGATTGCTCAGCAAATGGCATTAGGAGGTGTGGCCTTGCTGGAGTAGGTGTGGTCTTTTGGGGGGAAGTGTATCATTGCGGGTGGGCTTTGGGGTTTCAAGTGTCCAAGCCAAACTCATTGGCACTCCTTCTTCCTGCTGCTTACGGATCTGATGTAGAACTCTGAGCTACTCTCCAGCACCTTGTCTGTCTGAACGCTCTCATGCTTTCTGATGTGATAATTTAATGACCTAAACCCATGAACTGTAAGCCAGCCCCAATGAACTGTTTTACTTTGTTTTTGTTTGTTTTAAATAAGAGTTGTTGTGGCCATAGTCTCTTCACAGCAATAAGACCCTATCTAAGACAGAAGTTGGTACCAGGAACTGGGGTATTGCTGTGATAGGCCTGACTGTGCTTTTGTTTGGAGGAATGTGGATTTAGGGATTTTGGATTAGAAAATCAGTTAAATACTTTAATCAAGGTGGGGGTGGGGGTGGGTGGTGCTAATGAGCCATACCACTAGGAACATGAAAGAGTGGTGCTCCTAGTGATTTGAACTATTGGGGCCTGGCTCAAGAGGGCTCAAAGGAAAAGAATATTAATATTAATATTAATTAATGTGGCCTAGAGACTGATCTTGTGATATTTTGGTGAATAATGTGACTGTCTTTTGCCATTATCCAAAAAAATCTGCTAGAGGCCAAATTGAAGAATTATGGATTAACAGCTTTGGCAGAGCAGATTTCCAGATAGCCTAGTATCAACTGTATTGCTTGGTTATTGGTGTCAATGTTTATGCAGCTTTATAATGAAAAGGAGCAAGCTGAGCAAGGAAGAATGTAAACTGCCCAGTTTGAGAAGAAAAGGAGCACCAGGAAGTGTAAACAGATTAAATAAAAGTCAGCCAAAAAAGAAAAAAAAAATTAAAAAAAGCCGGGCAGTGGTGGCACATGCCTTTAATTCCAGCACTTGGGAGGCAGAGGCAGGCAGATTTCTGAGTTTGAGGCCAGTCTGGTTTACAGAGTGAGTTCCAGGACAGCCAGGGCTACACAGAGAAACTCAGTCTCGAAAAACCAAAAAAGAAAAAAAAAAAAAGAAAGAAAGAAAAGTCAGACGCTAAGTGGAATAAAGGGGGTGGCCTCAGGGCAAGACCCCACCGAGCTAAGCTTCCATCTCGTAAAAGGAATTAAAGAAAAGCTTAGTGCCAGGTGGTGGTGGTGGTGGCGCACACCTTTTGTCCCAGCTTGGAGGCAGAGGCAGTCAGATCTCTGAGTTTGAGGCCAGTCCAGTCTATGGAGTGAATTCCAGGCCAGCCAAGTTTAGACAGTGAAGGAATCCAGAAAGCTGGTGAAAATGTAATTGAACAAGAGGGAAACAAGTTCCAAACCCAGCAAGCAGCAGAACTTGATAGCTTCTGCCACAAGGTTCTTGCTTTAGAGTCAAGAATAGGAGAAAGGGGTTATGGAGTCTCCTTCTACAACTAAGGAAAGCTGCTGAGGCCCGAAATATGGCAGGCTGTCACTGCCTGGAACCCCAGACAAGCCATTGTGTGAAGCTGTGAAAGTGAAGCCTGGATTTCAGTGGAGACGCCAAGATGTTGGAGATGTCAGAGTTGTGGGAAACCTGCCGAGGAAAGCTGCAGGCTAGGAGTGGACCCAGCCCAAAAGAGAGAAGTCTGTTGCCGTCAACAAAGCTGAAAGGAGTAGTAGATCTGAAGAGTGCTTTGATCCTGAGAATTGAACCAGGGACCTCTGGAAGAGTAACAAGTGGGTTTTTTTTGTTTTTTGTTTTTGTTGTTATTGTTGTTGTTTTCCAAGACAGGGTTTCTCTGTGTAGCCCTGGCTGTCCTGGAACTCATTCTGTACACCAGGCTGGCCTTGAACTCAGAAATCTACCTGCCTCTGCCTCCCAAGTGCTGGGATTAAGGTGTGTGTCACCACTTGACGCAGAATCTCCAGGATCAGGATCAGGATGCAGGAACCCAGCAAATGGCTGCATAATGAATTTGAGGCTAGCATAGTCTACAGGAGATCCTGCCTCAAACAAACAAACAATAAACAAATCAGAAGTAGGAAAGGCTACATCTCTATTTAAAACAAAAAACAAACAAACAAAAAAAAAACTGGTGCTTTCTAGTTTCTTTTCTTCCACTTGGAGCTGGGACTAAAGAAAAGAAATGGTGGCCAACCCTGGTGGCGCCTGCGTGTGACCCCAGCACTTGGGAGATAGAGGCAGGAAGATGAGCAGGTCACAGTCAGTCGTGCTTACACAGCAAGTCTGAGGCCAGCCTCGGCCACACAAAATCCTGTCTTAAAAACCAAATAGGCAAAGCAAAGCACCTAGAAGCATCTAACAAGGAGAACAATGGGAGTGAAAGCAGCCGCTCCTGCTCTGAGCCAGTCCCGTGCTCACGTGCTGGTAAACCAATGTGTGCTGTTTGAGCTCACTGAGAAGCTGGATTTGGAAGCCCCTGCCCCCCAATTTCAGACCTAAGTATATTTGTCCCCAAGTGTCCTTCAAGGCCCTTTCTGAGGATAGGCCTCCCCCACTTTGTGACAGGGAGGACAGAACAGGCTGAGAGTGAAAACGCTGCCCTCCCCATAACATCAGAGAAGGCAAACCATCTTTAGTAGCCATGACAAAGAGCTGCCTCTGTGGAAAAGACAGGCTGGAAGCTTGGCCGCGGGGAGAAAGCTCAGCTGGGAACTCTAGCTCCTTGCCTCAGTTTCCGGGTTCTGCTGAATGCTTGTAAATTCCAGATTTGATGGCATAATCTTTGTGCAGTGTGTTCTTTCCTTCGGAGGCCTCGCCGACTGCCTTAACAGGGCTTTTCCTAGTGGGCTTTCCGAAGCTTCGGGTAAGCTTCAATTTGACGGGGAACCGCTCTATTACTTATACCACCTTCCTGCCCACCCACCTGTCACTTGCTGGTTATTCTTTTACTTCAGCTTGTTATAAACTTAATAAATTCATTCATTTAAACCAAAAGCGTGGCTACTAAAAATCACTTTTCAGATTCAAATACAACAGCCTCAATTTTTCAAAATTTAAAAAGAAATTGTGAACTAGTAAAAAGTATTATGTTTTGTGTTATAAGATTTTGTTTTTGGCCGGGCGTGGTGGCGCACGCCTTTAATCCCAGCACTCGGGAGGCAGAGGCAGGTGGATTTCTGAGTTCGAGGCCAGCCTGGTCTACAGAGTGAGTTCCAGGACAGCCAGGGCTACACAGAGAAACCCTGTCTTGAAAAACCAAAAACCAAACCAAAAAAAAAAAAAAAGATTTTGTTTTTGGTAATTGGCATATATTTAACTTTTCATGTAATAAAACTTTATCACTTGCCAAGTGAAAGTCAGACACTTATAACAAATACAAATAACACACACCGACACTCACACAATCATGCACACACACAATTATATACACACACACAAATACACCACATATACACAAACAAATATATACTCACTCATAACACATTCACAATCATGGACACACACATAATCACACTCACTCACAAAATGATACACACATGCCACACACACACACACACACACACACACACACACACATGACTTATTACTGAAAGAGTTTGAGGGTTGCTGACAGGCTCAGAGGCAGAGTGCTCACCCTTAATGTGTGAGGTCCTGGTTTCAAGCTCGACATCACAAAAACAAAATGAAATGAGATGAAACCAAACCAAGCCCCAAAGCCTAACACCTGGCAGTACTTTCTCCAGGAGAAAGTAATAGAAAAGGGCTGATCTCCAAGAAAAACATCCCACAAAACTGACATTGCTTACAAGAGAGGAAAAAAATGCTTAGAAAACAAACCTATTTTTTAATATAAATTTAATGAAATTTAGAACAATGATATGTATGCCAGGAAGTGGTGGCGCACGCATATAATCCCAGCACTTCGGAGGCAGAGGCAGATGGATTTCTGAGTTCGAGGCCAGCCTGGTCTACAGAGTGAGTTCCAGGACAGCCAGGGCTACAGAAAGAAACTCTGTCTCCAAAAACCAAAAAAAAAAAAAAAAAAAAAAAAAAGAACAATGATGTGCTTCCTTTAAAAAATGTTTTTGGTCCAATAGAAACAGGGTACCATTTCATGTTTGTTCAAACAACAACAGAACCCTTGGAAGCTTTGAACATGTACACTTCATCACTTCTGCCCGTGACCTGAGGCCTGGCAGGCTCTTTAGGAGCCATCTTGGACTTGTTGCAGTCAGGTCCCTAGTGTCAGAGTCTGCTTTGTAAGTTCTCTAGGCACCTTAAGCAGGCTGTGCCTAAATCAGTTTCACGCCCTCTACGGTCTTTATCTATGGACTTTTATTTTTTCTGGGACACAGCTCCTCCTCACTAAGAGGACAATGCATCCCACCCTGGTTTAGATTGCTACTGGGTTATCTTTGCTCCTTCCTGGCTGTTTCAAATCTTGTGCACGTCAGTATGACTGACCCTGACTTCCTATCAGAGTTTTCTCCCCCAGACTTTCCAATTTAGCTCTTTTCTGGTGGAAAAAGTTTCATCTGTATGTACTTTTAAAGAATGGCTGGATTTGCACAATTTGTATAATCCTATATACTTCCTTGAGGTTTTGGTCCTGGACCCTTCTAATTTCCAATTGCAGTTTTGACAGACTTTATTGCGAGTCTGCTGTCTCACTCTCAGGATCTTCATTTTAACAAAAGGTCTTGCTCTCCTGCCCAGGTTAGCCTTGAACTCCCAGTCCTCTCCTTTTTCTCCTCCCAGTTTCCTACAGTTATAGGCACACAGCACTGTGCCATCTCTTCTCAGCCTGATTTAGTTATAATGCTTCATATTCCCCACATCTTTTTTTCCTGGCTGTCTTTATCACTGTGTTGGAGTTCATCCTCCTCTACCCCACCCTGTTTTTATAGAGAGGATGCAGAGAGAGAATCCCTGACTCCCTGCTTGCCTTCAAATGTCTTCTTTTGTCTCTTGGCAGTATGGCTAGAGATGGAATTTTCATTCAAACTCATTTTGTCCATACAAAAGTTTCTGTGACTGGTTAAAACTAGGGATTTGTCGCCGGGCAGTGGTGGCGCACACCTTTAATCCCAGCATTTGGGAGGCAGAGGCAGGCGGATTTCAGAGTCAAGGCCAGCCTGGTCTACAGAGTGAGTTCCAGGATGGCCAGGGCTATACAGAGAAACCCTGTCTCGAAAAAACAAAACAAAACAAACAAACAAACAACAACAAAAAAAACCCAACAACTAGGGATTTGTCTAAAAGATGAGGGAAATGCATGGATTTTCTTGCATGGGCAGAAGGGCAGGGAGAAGACAAGGTGGGGAGAATCATATGGCTTTTGACGGAGTAGAGGATGGAGGGACAGCTAATGTTCCACAGGAGGTATATTATGTTGTTTTAACAATGCTTTTGAGAAAAAAAAAGTTCCCAAATTCTCTACTACTCTTTGAACAAGAGTCGAATTCCTCATTCTTTTGAGCATGTGACAGACAGTAGGTAGTGACCTATTTCTAATAAACAGAAGAAAGCAGAGGTAATAGTGGTAATAGGTCCACTCTGTGGACCAGGTCATACAAAGTACTATGGCTACTTCCCTCTTGGAATACTGGCTACTTTTATGTCATTTGATACAAGCTACATCTGAGAAGAGGGAACCTCAATTAAGAAATTGCCTCCATAAGATCAGGATGTAGGCAAGCCTGTAGGGCATTTTCTTTTTCTTTTTTTCTTTTTCTTTTTTAAAGATTTATTTATTATTATAAATGAGTACACAGAAGAGTGCATCAGATTTCATTATGGGTGGTTGTGAGCCACCATGTGGTTGCTGGGATTTGAACTCAGGACCTTCTGAAGAGCAGTCAGTGCTCTTACCCGCTGAGCCATCTCACCAGCCCAGGCATTTTCTTAATTAGTGATTTGTGGAGAGTTTTTTTGGGCTGCCTGGCATGATAAGGAAGTAAACTCAGGCAGGAATCTAATTTTAGGTTTCAGGCATGAATATGACTTTGGGCTAGGACAAGGAAGTAGGCTCAGATAGTTTGGTCATCCTGATAAGCCCTTAGAAACTGCTCTCAAGCTGGGTAGTGGTAGCGCATGCCTTTAATCTCAGCACTTGGGAGGCAGAGACAGGCAGATTTCTGAGTTCGAGGTCAGCCTGGTCTACAGAGTGAGTTCCAGGACAGCTAGGGCTACACAGAGAAACCCTGTCTCAAAAAAACAAAACAAAACAAAACAAAACAAAACAAACAGAAACAGTGATCATAGGACTTTGTTTATTGCCTTGCTTATTCCTTGAGTATTTGTTTCTTGAACTGCTTGACATTATTACTTGCATGTAACTAAAATGGTATAAAAGCAGATTGAGGGCGGGCAGTGGTGGCACATGCCTTTCATCCCAGCACTTGGGAGGCAGAGGCAGGCGGATCCCTGAGTTCAAGGCCAGCCTGGCCTACAAGTGAGTTCTAGGGGACAGCTAGGGCTACACAGAGAAACTCTGTCTCGATAAACCAAAAGGAAAAAAAAAAAAAAAGCAGATTGGAAAAAAAATAAAACCACTTCAGCGTCAGAACTGGCTGGAGCCATGCTTCAAGGTTGTCTAATTCTCTTTTTTCGTTTTAATCCTCATCCCTGCCCTGGAGAACCTGTTGACTGACTGAGCAGGCTTGGTCAGTGATTGATGTAGGAAGACCCAGCCCATTGTGGGTGGTGCTATCCCTGGGCTTGTGGTCCTGGGCTCTGTAAGAAAGCAGGCTGAGCGAGCCGTGGGGGACAAGCTAGTGAGCAGCTCCTTCATGGCCTATTCATCAGCTCTGCTTCCAGGTTTCTGCCTAGCTTGACTTCCTGCCTTCACTCCCTTTGGCGATGAACTGTGACATGGAAGCAAAAACTGAATAAACCCTTTCCTCCCCACGTTGCTTTGGTCATGATGTTTCGTTGCTGCAGTCGAAACCTTAAGGAAGACAAGTCGGTGCCAGGACTGCAGTGTTTGCTGTTCGAGACCTGACCATGTGTGTGAGGGAAGATTGTAAAGGACTTTGGAAATCTGGGCTAGAAAGGCCATTGAGTGCTGAGACATCAGTGGAATGTTCTGTTTGAGCTTGGAAGATAAGAGTGTTGAGAGAAATGCCAATGACGGAGGCCTGCCTTGTGAAGTTTCAACGGGAGATCTACTGCGGTCGTTCATTTTGAGTTAAAGAGCCTGTGTTTCTGGTCAGCTGGGGTTGAAGAATTATCTGTAATTTACAAAGCACCAGAACTGCCACAGTGAAACCTTTGTTTTGCTGAGATACTCTGTGCTGGCCAGCTGGAGGTGAGATATTAGCAGGGATAAAGAAGATACCCGTGTAACTGAGGTGAAAGTCTGGGAAGTGTTTCTTTTTAGTTTTCCGAGACAGGGTTTCTCTGTATAGCCCTGGCTGGCTGTCCTGGAACTCACTCTGTAGACAAGGCTGGCCTCGAACTCAGAAATCCACCTGCCAAGTGCTGGGATTAAAGGCGTGTGCCACCACCGCCCGGCTGGGAAGTGTTTCTTGCAAGCACACAGAAGCTGTGTTTAAGAGGCAGTCAAGGTTGTGCCTCATGCTGGCAGCCGAATTTCCTAGTCTAAAATTCACCCAGAGTACTGGTTTGGAAAACATTAAGGAGTCATGGAGAGCAGCTGAGGCTTGGCATTGTGAGAGGCCACCGGTGAAGGTGCAGTGTGGGCTCAGTGGCAGTTGAGGGCTCAGGACTGAAGTGGTCACACAGAGAAGTTGAGGCTTGGCACCAGGAAGAAAGCCTATGAGAGGCTATTGGTGAAAGTACAGCCTAGGTGTTGCAGAAGTGCTTGTGTTGGAGATGCTTGTGTTGTAGGATGACCACTAAGAACAGCAGCAGCAGCAGAGAGGAGCCTGCCCAGATTAGAGTATGAGCTGTGTGGGCTGCAGAGGGCAGAGCCAGAGAAGTGACCCTTTGGAGGAGTCCAGAAGATCATGAGTGAATTCCAGATATTGGACATTGAATTATCAACACTGTTCAATTTTGATTTTGCTTTGTACAGATTGTGTCTCTACACTCTTTCCTCTTAAAGTAAGAAAGTATTTATCTTAATGCTGGTTTGTACAGAGCCCACAGTGGAGAGACTTTGAACTTTTAAAAGAGGTTGTGGAGTTTTAGTTTGTTGCTCTTTTTTTTTTTTCCCTCCATTTTTTCGAGACAGGGTTTCTCTGTATAGCCCTGTCTGTCCTGGATCTCACTCTGTAGACCAGGCTGGCCTCGAACTAAGAAGTCTGCCTGCCTCTGCCTCCCAAGTGCTGGGATTAAAGGCGTGTGCCACCACTGCACTGCCCGGGTTTTGGATTTTTAAAGAGACTGAATATTTTGCTAGGTGTGGTGGCACACACCTTTAATCCTAGCACTCAGGAGGCAGAAGCAGGTAGATCTCTGTGAGTCAGATGGCCAATCTAGTCTACAGAGCTAGTTCCGAGGACAGCCAAGGCTACACAAAGAAACCCTGTCTTGAAAACACAAAAACCAAAAACAGACAAAAAAGAGAGGGGACATTTTTCAAAGACTGAACTTTTAATGTGTTTGAATTTGTAAAGACTGTGGGACTTTTAAAGTTATTTGTATATCATATTGTGATAGTAAAAATTAACATACCATCTTGGGGATAAATGTAAAAGGAAAGGTTCTAATTGAAAATTGATGTGTTTATGTGTCAAGTTGACAAGGGGTCAGTTGAACTAGGTAGTTTTATGTCAGCTTGACACAAGCTACATCATCTGAGAAGAGTGGACCTCAATTAAAAAGATGCCTCCAGTGGGGCAGTGATGGCACATGCCTTTAATCCCAGCATGTGGGAGGCAGAGGCAGGTGGATTTCTGAGTTTGAGGTCAGCCTGGTCTACAGAGTGAGTTCCAGGACATCCAAAGCTACACAGAGAAACCCTGTCTCAAAAAACAACAAAAACAAACAAAGAAGATGCTTCCATAAGATTAGGCCGCAGGCAAACCTGTAGGGTATTTTCTTAATCAGTCATTTATTGGGGAGGATCCAGCCCCATTGTAGGTGGACTGGTAATCCTGGGTTCTATAAGAAAGCAGGCTTAGCAAACCATGATGAGCAGACCAGTATGCAGCAACCCTCCATGATCTCTGCATTACCTCCTGGGTCCAGGTTCCTGCCCTGCTTAAGTTCTTGCCCTGACTTTTGTTTTGTTTTGTTTTGTTTTTTTTTGAGACAGGGTTTCTCTGTGTAGTCTTGTCTGTCCTGGAACTGATTTTCTTTCATGAACCATAATGTGGAACCATAAACCGAATTAACCCTTTCCTCTTCAAGTTGCTTTGGTCATGGTGTTTCATTGCAGCAAGAGAAACCCAAGAGGTCTGATGGTTTCCATTTTCTGTTTCTAGAGATGATTGATTTGAGGGAATCCAGTGCGATGTAGAAGTCTGACTTTTAATTTTGAACTTTAAAGCAAAATAAAATGTGTGTATGTGTGTATGTGTTGTTGTTGGGGTATTTGTACTTGAGTGTAGTTGCTGTGGGGGCCAAAAGAGGGCATTGGGTCTTCTAGAGCTATACTTAAAGATGACTGTAGGTGCTGGGAGCCAAGCTCAAGTCCTTTGTAAGAGCAACACAGACTCAAACTTTGACCATCTCTACAGATCCACTGTCTGACTTTTCTTGAGGCTACCATATCACTAGGTAGGCCAAGCCAGCCATGTGGAAAGACCCACATCTATAGCCAACAATATCCAACTCTTCAGACACAGTGCCAGCCAGACAAAGAAGTGAAAAAACTATCTTGGCTTAGACATTCCATCCCTGGATTCATATTGTGTCATTATGGCTCTGGTGGAGCTCCCCAAGTCATCTATAGCTATACTAGGCACTCTAGTTGATGTCTTAGTTGTCTAAGCACAGAGATGACTAATCCATGCTGTGCTCTAACCAACATCTGACTCACAGAATCATAAGTACATGCTACAGTTTATATTCTTGACTGGCATCCAAAGGCTTGTGCTAAAGGCTTAGTACTTAACATGGCAATATTGGGAGTGGTGGAAATCCTTAAGAGATGGGGCCCCATCTTAGATCTTAAGCCAACTGGGGGAGTATACCCTAATTGTGAAAAATGGGACTCTAGTCTCAATCTCTCTCTCTTATTCTACCTCTGCTCCCTGCTATTCCTGCCATGGTATGTTATGCCACCACAGACACAAGCAACAGAACCATTTGGTTATGGACTGAAACTTTAGAATGGTGAGCCAAACAGAACCTTTCCTATGTTTCCTGATTTATTTTAGACAAAAGGGTCTCAGGGACAAGGGAACTGGCTTCCTTTGACCTTAAGTCCCCCTGAATAGCTCCCTTGAGTGAAGTAAGGCAGTAGCTTTATAAAAACCAAACTCTGATAATAACTCCAAGGTTAACAGCTTCAGGACACTGTGTGAGCTTTGGGAAAACAGCAGTTAAACTACAATGTTATCAGGAATTTGGAGAGGGAGAAATCTTAGGATACCAACAGGTTATATAGCCTTGGGCATGTTCTCCCTTTCATGAGACTCCTCCTTACGAGTCTCTGCAGCCAAAGCCTAAAGTGGGAAAACCTGAGATCATCAAAAGTGAGGTCTGGCAATGCCTCACAATGTCAGGATCAAATGCACCCCTTCCAAATGCTTTAGATTCTTTAGAAAATGTGGGCTGACATTATGGAAAGAGCAGGTTACAAAACAGTCTGTACAGCGTGTTCCCTGTTTGTAACCTTACCCTGCCTCTCTGCATAGAACCAAGCCGGGGAAGGCTGTTTGCCAACGTGTTATCTGTGGTTATCTGAGGGGGCAGGAAGAAATTATTCCCAGTGATTTTAATTTTCTTTCTGGTGTGTTTCCAGATTTTTCACAATGGACATTATTTTTTATGAGCAAGAAATGAAGAAACTTTTTTTTTTTAAAAAACAGACAATTTGACACATGGCCCTTGTCATGTTTGGTAAGCATGTAAGTTATATATAGAATAAGAGCTCATCCATGAAGTTCGGTAAATGGAGAATGTGAGGTTGTAGAACAAATCACAAATTTATTAGCTTTAATCATTCATATATTCTCACAGGCTTAGCTGAATCTTCTGCTCAGAACCTCACAGGGTCCATCAAAGTGTTGGCCAGAATGTAATCACATCTAGATTTCTATAGTATTTTGTTTTTCTTTTTTTGTGATGGTTTGAATAGAATGCACTCCACTGGCTCATATATTTGAATGCTTGGTCAACAGGAAGTGTCACTACTTGAGGAGGATTAGGAGGTATGGCCTTGCTGGAGTAGAAGTGGTTTTGTTAGAGTAGGTATGCTCTTTTTTGAGTAAGCATGGCCTTGATGAGGTAGGTTTGGCCCTTTGGAGTAAATGTGTCACTGAGGGTAGGGTTTGAGGTTTCAAAAACCTATGCCAGGCCCAGTATCTCTCTCTTCCTGATACCTGTGGATCTGGATATAGAACTCTTAGTTACTTCTCCAACACCATGTCTGCCTCTTTGCTGCCATGATGATAATGAACTAATGTTGTTTTTTTTAATTTTTATTTTTTTAATAAGAATTATCATGGTATGGTGTCTCTTCAGAGTAACTGAACATTAAGACAGAAGTTGGTACCAGGTGGGTGGGGTATTGCTGTGACAGGCCTTAGCATGACTGTTGGCAGAATGTAGACTTTGGATTAGGAAAGCAGTTGAACACTTTAAGCAGGGTTTAATGGGCTACTTTAGTAGGAGTGTGGAAGGAAGACAATGGTGCTGAGAGTGACATTTTGACAGCAGAGTTTAAGAAATTTCAGATAGGAAGAATATTAGTGGCCCAAAAATCATTCCTGGGATATTTTGGCAAAGACTGTACCTGCCTTTTACCATTGCCACACAAAATAAAACAAAAACTTCCTGAGGCTAAATTAAAGAGTTTTGGATTAAAGGCATTGGTTGAGGAGATTTCAAGACAGCCTAGTATTGACAATTCACATGGTTTAGTGGCTACCTTTATAAAGATCTATAATGAAAAGGAGCAAGCTGAGAAAGAAAAAAATACAGAATGTACAGTTTGAGGAGAAAAGGAGCACTAGGAAGTGTAATGGAACTAGGACCAGTGCTCAAGGAAAGTCCAATTCGAAATAGAATAAAGGGAGTAGTGACCTCAGGACAATACTCCACCCAGCTAAGCTTCCAATTGTGAAAAAGAATTAAAGAAAAGCTTAAGCAGTGAAGAAGATCATCAAAACCAGAAAGCAGATGAAAATGTATTAGAATGAAGGGGACAAATTCCAGCCCAAGCAGGAAAACTTGGTAGCTTTGGCCATGTGGTTCTGGATTTAGAATTAAGGAATCAAAAAGAGATTTGTGAAATCTTTGTCTGTGGCTAAGGAAAATCACTGAGGCCACATATGTCTTGGGTGTGTCCCTATTTGGTGGCCTAGAGAGGCCATTGTGTGAAGCTGTGAAGGTGAAGCCTGGATTTCAATGGAGACCCAAAGGTGTTGGAAATGCTTGAGCTGTGGGATACTTGCCAAGAAGAGCTATAGACTGAGTATGGAAACAACCCTAAGAGAGAAAAGTGTGTGTTGCAGTCAACAAAGCTGAAAGGAGTTGGAGATCTGAAGAGTGCTTTGACATCAGACATGGAGGTTCAGCATTTGGAGTTTTCCCAGCTGTTTTTCAGTCTTACTTTGGTCCAGTATTTCCTCACTATGCTCTGTTTCCTTGTTTTGGAATCATAATGTATATCCTGTGCCATTGTATGTTGGAAGTATGTGATCTGTTTGATTTTACAGGGGCTTAAGAGAGTACCTTGACTCTCAGAAGAGACTTTGAACTTTGACTTTTAACTTTTGAACTTCTTAAACTCTGCTGTTTAAGAAGAGAAAAAAAAAACTTTGGATTTTGAAGTTGTCTTGAAATTATGAAAGATATGGGGACTTTTGAAGTTGGAATAAATCCATTTTTGCATTGTAATATGGCTCTAAGCTTATAGGGACCAGAGAGTAGAGTATGATAGTTTGAATAAGAAATGGCCCAGAGAGGCTCATATATTTGAATGCTTAGTCATCAGGGAGTGACACTCCTTGAGAACAATTAGAAAGTAGAAAAAATTAGGACTAGTTTGGAGGAAGTATGTCACTGAGCGTGGGCTTTGTTGTTTTAAAAGTCCAAGCTAGGCCTAATGTCTCTCTTTTCCTGTTTTCTGAAGAGATGCATGTAGAACTCTCAGCTCTTCTCAAGTGCCAGGTCTACCTGCATGCCTCCATGTTTCCCTCCATGATGATAATGGATTAAAAACTTCTGAAACTGTACGCCAGCTACAATTACATGCTTTCCTATATAAGAGTTGCTGTGGTCATTGTATCTCCTCACAGCAATAGAATAGTGACTAAGTTAGTTTCCATGTACTCCCCAAAACGTCACACACTAGAAACTTAATCCACAAGCTATTTAGAGATCATGTCTTTGTAAGATAATTAAATAATATGAGGTTATAAAGATGGGGACCCTACGGTGGTATTAGTGGTTTTATGAGATGAGACAGTACACCATCTAATACCCTCTGCCATATTATGACAAGTCTTTCCCCAGATGGCACCATACTCTTGGACCCCATAGCCTCTAGAACGGAAAGTAATCTATTTCATTTCCTTATAGATTACCCAGTCTCAGGTATTTTGTTATAGCATTAAGAAATAGACTGCCAGGCAGTGGTAGCACACACCTTTAATCCCAGCACTTGGGAGGCAGAGCAGGCAGATTTCTGAGTTTGAGGCCAGCCTGGTCTACAGAGTGAGTTCCAGGACAGCCAGCCAGGGCTACACAGAGAAATCCTGTCTGGAAAAAACAAAAACAAAAAAACCAAAACCCCCAAACCAAAAACTAGTGGTGATAGTACCAATTCAATGGAACAATAATCTTATAAACTGAATGTTTTTCAACATTCATGTTGAAGATGTAATCCAGAAGGACTATATTTGAAGATGGAACTTCAAGGAAGTAATAAAGGTTAACTGAGGAAGAAAGGGTGACATCCTGACACCATAGAACTAGTGTCATTTTTAAGAAGTCAGAGAAATTTTTCTTCATTTACATATACCAAGGAAAGTCACACCTGGGCATTGCTGAGATGGCAGTCACCCACAAGCCAGGAAAAATATTTCACCAGAAACCAAAGTGGCTTTGTCATCATTACCACCACAGGATTTTCATGCTCCAGAAGTTTTTGTTTGTTTGTTTTTTGTTTTTTGTCTTTTTGTATTTTTCAAGACAGGGTTTCTCTGTATAGCCCTGGCTATCCTGGAACTCACTCTGTAGACCAGGCTGGCCTCAAACTCAGAAATCCACCTGCATCTGCCTCCCAAGTGCTGGGATTAAAGGCGTGTGCCACCACCGCCCGGCCGAATTTCTGATGTTTACACCACTCAGTGTGAATAATCTGTGCCACGGCAAGTAGGAACAATAGAAGACACAGATCACTGAAGAGGAGACAGAGCCTGTCTGCAACATTCAATATTATGAGGTTGTTGGAATTCCATACAGAAGTTCTAGAAGCTTCTAGGAATATTTAAAGTATACAGATGCTTTGTACATTTTATCATTGTTGGCCAGTGTGGGCCTGGGAAATGTATAATGTATTTGTTTTTATCATTATTTACTTTACATCCTGATCACAGTCCCCCTCCCGTTTTTCCTCCTAGTCCCATCCCCACAAATCCCTCCCGTTTAATGTATTCTAAAGTTATTCCAATAATGGTGTCCGATGACCTGTGAGTAAGGAAATATCAGGTTAAATCAAGCACCTCTAAAACCTAACCTGGCCATTTCCTAGCTATCGGACTTTAGATTGGTGCCTTTTTCCAGACAGAATTTCTTTATCTAATAAAGCATAGCAAATTATTAAAAGCAAATATAAGGTAGGCAAGGTCATGCATGCTTTTACTTCCAGCTCTTAGGAAGTAGAGGCAGATCTCTGTTGAGTTCAAGGCCATTCTAGTCCTATATTCAGGCCAACCTTGGCTACACAGTAAGAATGTGTCTTTAAAAGAAAAAAAAAAGGGGGGAAATATTAAATATCTTCTGGGACTGCAAACCTCTGTTTCTGGTCCCAACAGAAGGAGGTCAGTATTGCTGCCTTCTATCCAGGCCAAGTCCTGAAGAACTTAGTGTTTCAGGGATGTAGAAGAGTTTTAAATAAGGAGACAAAGATGGGGAGATATTGATACCAAAAGGAAAAAGCAGCCTGGTGTCCAATAATGTACAAAGAAGCCTCCATGTGGTGACCCTCATGGTAAGGAATCTCAGTTTTTTAAAGTCACAATGACTAGGGTTGGGATGTGTGTGAAGGATGGTATGTGAGTAAGTAGACTCTGAGTAGAATTAAATGACCTAGAAGTATAAATAGAGGAGTATGAGAAACTTCCTATGCTGTAGAAGGAAATCTTCCCCAGAGACACACAGAATGAGATAATGCTATATGCCTCTGAATTTAAAGTTTTCAAATTCTTATTATTAGTTATTTATTTCTTTCATTTCTCTCTCTCTCTCTCTCTCTCTCTCTTTCTCTCTCTCTCTCT